>ML396519.1:103123-147558 GCA_005239525.1 Nicotiana knightiana | reverse complement strand
CATAACCATTGGTAGAAATTGTGCCTCCTTGTAGATTAGTCTTGTAGTAGCCGTTAAGTCAGAGTTCGTAGATATTCTCTCTTCTTGTGGAGCGGGCTAAACACCTCGACAGTATAATAGATGTATTCATGGTTCGCGCGGGTCTACCCTTGGTAGTGTAGACATTATTCTGGATCGGGTCGTACGACCTCGACATAAATCGTACGTGATAATGCTCGGAGTCTGATTACGCTTGATATTACTTTCATGACTTGAGAAATTATAGTTTGCTTGATGACCCGTATTTGTTGAAGTTAGTATGTGCTAATTGGAGATTTTAAATTGACTTCTAGTTAAAGAATCACTTATTTACTTTTTGTTATTGTGTTATTATTATTGATGTATTCCATGCTTATTTAGAATTTCTGTACTTTATTTTTGGTCCATAGTAAGTGACGATGTCAACCTCTCTTTACTACTTCTTCAAGGTTAGACTGGATACTTACTAGGTACATGTTGATTATGTACTCACGCTACACTTCTGCACTCGTGCAGGATCTAAGGCAGATGCATCTGGCAATCATTCAGGCGCATACGCCCGTTACCCCAAAGCATAGTGGTGAGTTGCTTTTTGCGTCCGTTCTGCAACACATAGAGTCTCTTTTTTATATTTATTTTTTGTCTATCTTATTCCAGACAATAGTATAGGAGGTTTTGGATATTTTTCTAGTTGCTCATACACTTATGACACCGGATTTTGGGAATATTCTAGTTGACACTTTATGGTTTTGAGTATTAAATTCAGTATATTTACTCTTTTGTTTGTTTATTCTTTACTTTACTATAAATTCCTACTAATCATTCTCTTAATAAATAAAATCAACTACTTTGAAATTATTAAAAAGAACAATTACATGACTAGTTCACCATTTGCTTGCCTAGCAGCGATGTTGGGCGCTATCACGACCTATAGAGAAAATTGGGTCGTGACAACTTGGTATCAGGGCACTAGTTTTACATAGGTCTCACAAGTCATGAGCAGTCCTAATAGAGTCTTGCGGACCGGTGCAGAGACGTCCCTACTTATCTTCGAGAGGCTGTAGGGGCGTTAAGAAGTTTCTCTTTTTTCATATCCTATCGTGCAGTTGATGTTGTTCTAAGTATCTTTATCTTATTATCTCACATATGGTGAGAACGTGCGCGACAGATGTACCCGATCATGGAGGAGCTGCTCCTCCTGTTGCTAGAGGCCGAGGGAGGGCTCTAGCTCCTTGCAGAGGACGAGGGCATCCTAGAGCTGCCCAGTTGTGCCACCAATGGATCTAGTGCAGGATCTTGTTATTCAGGAGAAGGGAGAGGTACCTGCAGCTGAGCCGGCCCCAGCGGATTTCATGTATACACCAGGATTCCAGGAGATCATGGGCTATATGCTGCATTTTATGGACTCTATGACGCAGACTGGTTTATTTCCAGCAGACCTAGCCATATCTCAAGGGGGAGGGGGAGCACCGACCCCTACCGTTCAGTCTCTAGGGCATGGTGTTGCCATATATCAGACCTCGAGTGCACTACCTGTGGGCGGAACTCAGCCAGTTGCAGCGGCTATACCAGAGTCCAGACCAGCCGCAACCGGCGAGCTTCATAAGCTATTGGATAGATGGACCAGACTATATCCTCCTGCCTTTGGCGGTGAGAGACATGAGGACCCCAAGACTTTACTGATTGTTTCATGGACAAACTGCACAACATGAGGGTATTGGAGTTCCACGGGGTGGACTTTACCACCTTTCAGCTGGAGGGCATGACCCGTAGATGGTGGCAGTCCTATCTTCTCAGCAGACCAGCAGGTTCTCCTCCCTTGACTTGGGACCAGTTCACACATCTCTTTCTGGATAGATGTATCCCACCCTCTCAAAGGGAAGAGTTACAGGGTCAGTTTGAGCGACTCCAGCAAGGTCAGATGTTTGTGACCGACTATGAGGTGAGATTCTCTGAGTTATCTCACCATGCACTTATGATACTCCCCACTGATGCAAAGAGAGTGCGAAGGTTTATTGTGGGCTTGCGCTATGGTATTCAGGTTACTATGCCCCGAGATATTGAGATAGGGACTCCTTATTAGTAGGTTGTGGAGATAGCTCAGAGGATTGAGGGTATCCATCAACAGGGCCGAGAGCAGGCACTGAGGGACAAGCAGTCTCGATCTTCTGGAGGGTTTAGTGTTGCTCCGCCTGGGGGCAGAGGTCAGTTTGTGAGGGGCCAGTCTAGCAGGACCACATATCCGGCACCACGCCTTCTCGGGGTGCTCCAGTGCGGCCCTATTTCAGCGCCATTCCAGGGATCTCCTACCATCCACCGGCTATTAAAGGTTCTTCCAGTAAGTGTTCAAGTTCATAAAGTCAGACTCAGGGTCAGTCATCTTCCACATCGAAATGTTGTTTTGAGTGCGGGGATCTTGGTAATGTGAGGAGGTTCTGCCTTAGGCTTCGGGGCAAGGCAGTACATCAGGGTCATCAAACCATGATTTCTGTGCCAGCTGCCACACCAGTAGTCCGGCCATCCAGAAGCGGAGGGCAGGTGAGTAGGGGACGCTCTAGAGGTGGAGGCCAGTTAGGTGGTGTACCAACTAGATTCTATGCCTTTCTATCTAGACTAGATACAATAGCCTCAGTTTCCATGATCACATTTATTATTTCTGTCTACGGTAGGGATGCTTCGGTACTATTTGATCCAGGGTCTACGTATTCATATGTTTCATATCTGTTTGCTCATTTTCAGTGTAACGACCTGGCCAGTCTTTTTGAGAGCTGTAGCCGCGTTCCCTCATTTACTACTCATTTTGTACCTATTAGCTGTTATGCAACTTGCCGGGGGTAGTCGGTTCGGATCCGGAGGGATTTCGGAAGGAATTGAGACACTTAGTCTTATGGTTGAAAGCTTAAGTTAAAAAGTTGACCAGATGTTGACTTATATGTAAACGACTCCATAATGAAGTTTTGATGGTTCTGTTAGCTTCGTTGGGTGATTTCGGACTTAGGAGCGTGTCCAAATTATGATTTGGAGATAGTGGAATTAGGCTTGAAATGTGAAAGTTGAATTTTTAGAAAGTTTGACCGGGAGTGAAATTTCTAATATCGAGGTCGGATTCCAATTCCGGAGGTTAGAGTAGGTCTGTGGTGTCATTTGTGACGTGTGTGCAAAATTTGGGGTCAATCAGACATGATTTGATAAGTTTCGGCATCATTTGTAGAAATTGGAAATTCAAAGTTCATTAGGCTTGAATCTCTGTGCGATTCGTGTTCTTGATGTTGTTTGAGGTGATTTGAGAGCTCGACCAACCTCGTATTGTGTTTTAGGACTCGTTGATATGTTTGATTGAGGTTCCGAGGGCCTCGAGATGATTTTGGGTGGTTAACGGATCGAAAATAGGACTTAGTCCATTGCTGAAATTGAAGCTCTTCTTGTGTGATCGCACCTATGAGGGGTTGGTCGCAGGTGCAATGTCGCAAATTCTGCTGGATTTACGCAGGAGCGGAGCTGGGCATGGTGCAGGTGCGAGGGGTTAACCGCATCTGCGAGCGAGGCTCCATAAATGCGGAGTTGAGGGAGATGTCTGTTTTCGTAGAAGCGGATAGAAGGCCGTAGAAGCGCCTTCACAGGTGCGGAACCTAGAGCGCAGATGCGGGGCTGAGGGATTTAAGTGATTTTTGCAGAAGCGGAGGATTTACCACAAAAGCGGTTCCGCAGGTGCGAAAAGCCCGTGCAGAATGTTTAAAAATAAAGGTTCGTGATTTTGGCTTCATTTTAACATTTTGAGCTCGGGTTTTGGCGATTATTGAGAGGATTTTCAAGGGGATTCTTGAGGTAAGTCCCCTGTGCTCATTTTTGATTAATAATCTTGTTTCCTCTTTGATTTTCCCCCTAGTTGGTGTGTATTTAAGGTGTAAATTGGGGGTTTGAGGCTAGAGATTTAGAGGGTTTGATTTGGGGATTTGGGTGACGACTTGGTGTTGGATTTTGACAAAATTGGTATGGTTGGACTCATGGTTTGATGGCTTTCGGGTTTTGTGACTTTTGTCGGATTTCGAGACATGGGCCCAGGGGCCGCCTTTGAGCCGATTTTTGATTTTTGATTAATAACTTCGTATTTTCTAGTCAAATTGATTCTTTTAGCCCGTGTTGATTGTATTATACTGTTTGTGGCTAGATTCGGGACATTTGGAGGCCAATTTGTGAGGCAAAGGTGTGTTGGAGTATAGATTTGCTCGTATTGAGGTAAGTAACAGATCTAAATTTGGTTATGAGGGTATGAAACCCCATATTTTGTGTCATGTGATTGGTTTTGAGGTGACGCACATGCTAGGTGATGGGCGTATGGGCGTGGACCGTAGGAATTGGGACTTGGTCCATTCCATGGAACAATATAGATGATTAATCTGTTGATATCTATAAATTCTTCATGTGATATAGAAATTGAGCTGCAAGTCATGTTAGAAATCATGCTTAGGCCATGAGGTCATGTTACCTTTAAATTGTTTGCTAAATTACTGTTGTACTGGGTCCCATTTTACTTTCATATCATATCTCAGTCTCTTTTTTTCCTTGTTGATATATTACATCATTTCTGTTTGGGCTGATTTTCATGATTTTTGAGAGCCCGAGAGATTGGAGATGTTGGTGACTGAGTTGGGGCCTGAGTGCCGAACTGTGAGTGATATTCGTATATATGTGGATCGGGTTGCATGCCGCAACGAGCCTTATGGCTGTATATGTGTGGATCGGGTTGCGCGTCGCAACGAGCCTTATGGCTATATATATGGGATCGGGTTGCACACTGTAGTGTGTTTCACTGATTTATGCCATGATTGGATTGATATAGCGCTTGGGATGAAGGATCCCCTCCGGAGTCTTTACACACCCCTAGTGAGCGCATGTACCTAGTGAGTGCGAGTGCCGAGTGCCGAGCGTCGAGTAATAAGTGAATGGGAGGGCTGAGTGACTGTGGCCTGAGATGATGTATTTGATTTCATTATTGTTGCACTTAGCTGTCATGTATCACTGTTTTGAAATTTCTGAAAGATATTACACTGTGTTTCACCTAAACTTGTCATGAAGTAACTTCTTGACCTAATTTACTGAACTTGAAAGCATGCCTACCTTCTTATGTTGAAATCACTGTAATTGAACTATAATTGTAAAACTCGTTACTACTTTTAGTTCTTTATTTAGTCTTGTTGCTTACTGAGTTGGTTGTACTCACGCTACACCCTGTGCTTCATGTTCAGATCCATGTGTGTACGGACATCGTGGTGTTGATATCATCGCACAATTGATCTTCTGGGAGACTCCAAGGTAGCTGCCCGGCGCTTCGCAAACCATTTTTCTCCTTCCCTATCTTTTTTGCTTATTGTATTAGTTTCGGACTATGTTAGACAGTATTTTCCGGGCTTGTGACATTTAGATGCTTATGCACTCAGTGACACCCCGATGTTGGAAATTTCCGCGTTGTGTTTTGGATATTCTATTCTGTTATGAGGAGATTTATTATTTAAACTGCTTTAAATCTATTTTTCCGTTAAAAATGTTGGAGTTATTTCGTAAATGTCGGCTTGCCTAGTACCACGTTAGGCATCGTCGCGACATGTTAGGATTTGGGTCGTGACATTCAGGGTATTCCCTGTGAGTCTTTGGGTACTCCTGTATATGTGTCCACACCAGTGGACGATTCTATTTTTGTGGATCGGATTTACCGGTTTTGTATTGTGACTTTATAAGGTTTTGAGACTAGAGCGAGATCTTCTATTTCTCGACATGATCGACTTTAAGGTCATCCTGGGCATGGACTGGTTGTTTCTGTACCATGTCGTCCTTGATTGTCTCACTAAGACTATTACCTTGGCGATACCAGAGTTTCCTAGATTAGAGTGGAAGGGTTCATCTATTAGTGCATCTAGTTGGGTTATCTCTTTCTCGAAGGCTCGACACATGGTCGAGAAGGGTTGTTGGGCTTATCTAGCGTATGTTCGGTATATTGCTGCAGAGACTCCGACAATTGATTCAGTACCCGTGGTGTGTTAGTTCACCAATGTATTTCCTTCTAACTTACCAAACATGCCACCAGATCGTGATATTGATTTATGTATTGATTTGGCTCCAGGTACCCAGCCTATCTCTATTCCACCGTACTGCATGGCTTCGAAAGAGTTCAAGGAGTTAAAATAACAGCTAGGGGAGTTGCTAGAAAAGGGGTTCGTCAGATCGAGTGTGTTTCCTTGGGGTGCACTGATGTTGTTCATGAAGAAGAAAGATGAGACTATGAGAATGTGCATTGATTACCGCCAGTTGAACAAGGTTACCATTAAGAAAAAGTACCCGTTGCCGCGTATTGATGATTTGTTTGACCAGTTGCAGGGTGCCAAGGTTTTCTCTAAGATCGATTTGAGATCAGGGTATCATTAGTTGAAGATTCATGATTCAGATGTTCCGCAGATGGCTTTCCAAACTAGATATAGCCACTATGAGTTTCTAGTGATGTCATTTGGCTTGAACAACGCCCCGACGACGTTTATGGATTTGATGAAATAGGTGTTCAGGCCATATATCGACTCGTTTGTCATTGTTTTCATTGATGACATATTGATCTACTCGCGTAGTATGGGGGAGTACGAGCAGCATTTGAGAGTTGTGCAGCAGACCTTGCGAGAACAGAAGCTATATGCTAAGTTCTCCAAGGGAGAGTTCTGGTTATATTATGTGGCATTCTTGGGGCATGCTGTATCAGGCGAGGATATTAAGGTAGATCCAGGAAGATCGAGGCGGTCCATAGTTGGCCTCGTCCTACCACCCCGATTTAGATCAGGAGTTTCTTGAGATTAACAGGTTATTATCGCCGGTTTGTGGAGGGCTTCTCATATATTGTAGTTCCTTTGACTAGATTGACCCAGACGGGTGCTCAGTTACAATGGCCCGATGATTGCGAGGCGAGCTTTTAGAAGCTCAAGACTACATTAATTACTGCACCGGTGTTAGTGTTACCTTCTGATTCAGGGATGTAGCGTTGACCTAGGTTGTGTATTAATGCAGGAGGGGTGAGTTATTGCATATGTTTCACGCCAGTTGAAGCCCCATGAGAAGAATTACCCCGTACATGACTTGGAGTTGACTGCGATAGTTCACGCCCTCAAGATTTGGAGGCATTATCTTTATGGGGTCTCCTCTGAGGTTTACACTGATCATCGCAGCTTGCAGCATTTGTTCAAGCAGGAGGATCTCAATTTGAGGCAGCGCAAGTGGCTTGAGTTACTAAAGGACTATGATATTACCATCCTTTATCATCCGGGGAAGGCGAATGTGGCTTGTGGATGCCTTGAGACTAAAGGCTGTGATAGTATGGGTAGTTTGGCATTTATTTCAGTAAAGGGGAGGACATCGTATTTTGAAATTCAGCCCTTGGCTAACAGATTTGTGAGGTTAGATATTTCAGAGCCTAGTCGAGTTCTTGCATGCATCATTTATCGGTCTTCATTATTTGAGCGGATCAAGGCTCGTCAGTACGAAAATATGCACTTGATTATTCTTATGGAAACGGTACTACACGGTGGTGCCAAGGAGGTTACTATCGGTGAGGATGATGTTCTACAACTCCAGGGCCATCTATGTGTTCCTAATGTTGATGGATTGAGGGAGAAGATTCTATAAGAGGCACATAGTTCTCGGTATTCCATTCTTCCAGGTGCTACAAAGATGTATCGAGACCTGAGGCAGCATTATTGGTGATGGCGTATGAAGAAGGACATAGTTGAGTATGTAGCGAGATGCCTAAATTTCTAGCAAGTTTAGTATGAGCACCAAAGGCTAGGTGGCCTACTTCAACAGATGGTTATACTTGAGTCGAAATGGGAGCGCATCACTATGGACTTCATAGTTGGGTTTCCGTGGACCTTGAGGAAGTTTGATGCAGTTTGGGTCATTATCGACAGGTTGACCAAGTTGGCACACTTCATTCCGGTTGCAATACGTATTCTTTGGAGAGGTTGACCCAGATTTATATTCAGGAGATTGTTTAGTTGCATGGTGTACCTGTTTCTATCATTTTAGATAGAGGCCCTCAGTCCACTTCTCACTTATGGAGAGTAATACATAGTGAGTTGGGTACTGAGTAGAGCTCAGCACAACCTTTCATCCGCAGACCGACGAGTAGTTGGAGCGGACAATTTAGATCTTGGAGGATATGCTCATAGCATGTGTGATTGACCTCGGAGCATAGTGGAATTGATTCTTGCCTTTGGCCAAGTTTTCTTATAACAACAGTTATGAGTCCAACATTGAGATGGCTCCATTTGAAGCTTTGTATGGTCGGTGATGTCGTTCGCCCATCGGATGGTTTGAGCCCTGCGAGGCTATGTTATATGGTACCAATTTAGTGAAGGATGCCTTGGAGAAGGTGAAGCTAATTTAGGAGCGACTTCGCACAAGACAGTATAGACATAAGAGTTACGCAGATCAGAAGGCATGTGATTTATCATTTATGGTGGGAAAGAAGGTCCTCTTTAAAGTCTCGTTGATGAAGGGAATCATGATGTTGGGGAAGAAGGGCAAGCTGAGCCTAAGGTGTATTGGTCCATTTGAGGTGTTGAGGTGAGTTGGGGAGTTTGCTTATGAGCTTTCTTTTCCTCCTAATCTCTCGGGAGTTCATCCGATTTTCCACGTATCTATGCTCCGTAAGTATAATTGCGACAGATCGCATGTGTTTGACTACATTTCAGCTAGACTAGAGCCTGGGGTATGAGGAAGATCAAGTTTTATTGTTGGCAGGAAGGTTCACTAGCTGAGGTCTAAGAAGATTTATGCGGCAAAGGTCTAGTGGATGGGTCAACCAGTCGAGGAGTCAACTTGGGAGACCGAGGAGGACATGCGGAGCATATATCCTTATCTATTCAGCACTTTAGGTATGTTTCTAGACCCGTTCGAGGACGAACGTTTGTTTAAGAGGTGGAGAATATAACGACCCAACCGATATTTTTGATATTTAGGTCCCCGCTCCCCTAATTTAGACTCCCTGTATATGCATTACTGTTTTATGAATTTTGGGGATGGTTGGTTGGGGTTTGGAAGGGTTCGGGTTGAAATCAGAACACTTAGTTCCTTAATAATGTCCCATAATGGCCAAGTTTGACTTGAGTCAATGTTTTGAGTAAACGATCTAGGAACTTGGATTTGACGGCCCCAATAGGTTTGTATGTTGATTTTGGACTTGGACTTGGACGTGTGTTCGGATCAGGTTTCGATTTACCTGGAGCGTTTCAACGCTTAATGTTGAAAGTTGGCGCATTGAAGGTTTCAAGTTCTTTAAGTTTGGTTTTGAGTAGGTTTGGCATTATCGAGGTCCGTTTGGGATTACGAGCCTGTGAATAGTTCCATATGGTGATTTATGACTTGTACGCAAAATTTGGTGTCATCCTGAGTTGATTTGATAGGAATCGGATGCGCAAAAGTGTTTATAGTAGTTCTTGAGTATTATGATTTAATTAATGTTTCTGGGAATCAAATGTTTTGGTGTCTGATTCATGATTATAGATGTTATTTCAATATATTTATCGTGCGAGCGAGTTCGTATGAGTTTTTAAACTTGTGTGGATATTTCCTGTGGAGCCACGGGGGGCTCGGGTGAGTTTCGACTGCGTTCATAGCGGTGAAAGAACTTTAATTTTCTTATTTTCTGTGCTGGTGCTGCAGGTCTCGCAAGTGCGAAGTTTTGTTCACATTTGCGAACTCGCATTTGCTAGGAAGGATTCACATGTTTAAGGTTGGGAAAACACTGATGGGTTCGCATTTGCGAAAATTTCTGCCGCTTTTGCGAGCTGCCCATCTGCGCATTTGCGAGTTTTTGGTCGCATTTGCGACCTTGGAAGAGATGGTCAGTCTTCGCATTTGCGGTTATTTTTTCGCATTTTCGACCATCGCATTTGCGAACAAGATGTCGCAAATGCGACATTTACGACTGGTGTAAGGGCTTTTTATTACGGGACCTAACTTAATTTCCCTCATTTCCCACTTGGTCTTAGGCGATTCTGAGAGCATTTTGTGGGGGAATTTTATCAACATCAAGAGATAAGTGATCCCCATAAATTCTTTAGCTAAATATGCGAATCATAGGTAGATTTAACATGGAAAAAATTATGAAATTAATGCGATTTTGTGAAGAAACTAGGGTTTAGGTAAAATTGGGATTTGAACATACGATACAACGGAGTAGAAATAGGCTGGGTGCCCTGAGCTAACTCAATACAAAAATCAATATCCCTGTCGGGTGGCATACCCGACAGATCAGCAGGGAATACCTCTGGAAACTCACGAACCACGGGCACGGACTCCAGAGAAGGAACCTCGGCGCTAGAATCACGAACATAGGCAGAGGAGATGGTTAGAGTTGCTGAAGGATTATGATATTACCATTCTTTATCATCTGGGAAAGGCCAATGTGGTGGCCGATGCTTTGAGCCGGAAGTCAGCCAGTATGGGTAGTCTTGCTTATTTATCAGTCGGAGAGCGACCTCTTGCTTTGGATGTTCAGGCGTTAGCCAACCGATTTGTGAGATTGGAGGTTTCTGAGACTGACAGTGTTTTGGCCCATACCGTAGCCCGTTCTTCTTTTTATGACCGTATTCGGGACATGTAGTATGATAATCGCCATTTATGTATTCTTAGAGATAGAGTCAGGCACGGAGATGCCAAGCAGGTTAGGGTTGATGTTGAGAGAGTTTTGAGGATGCAGGGTCGGATTTGTGTACCTGATGTGGATGGTATTCATGAGTTGATACTTCAGGAGGCCCATAGTTCCCTGTATTCTATTCATCCGGGCGCCGCAAAGATGTACCAGGACTTGCGACAACATTATTGGTGGCGGAGGATGAAGAAGGATATTGTAGCTTATGTAGCTCGGTGTTTGAACTGTTAGCAGGTTAAGTACGAGCACCAGAGACCCGGTGGATTGATGCAGCAAATTCAACTTCCCGAGTGGAAGTGGGAGCGCATCACCATGGACTTTGTAGTTGGACTCCCAAGGACTCATAGGATGTTTGATGCAGTATGGGTAGTTGTGGATAGGCTGACCAAGTCAGCGCACTTCATTCCAGTATCAGTTTCGTATTTAGTAGAAAAGTTGGCAAGGATCTATATGAGAGATATTTCTAGACTGCATGGTGTGCCCATATCCATTATATCAGACCGAGGCACTCAGTTTACCTCCCATTTCTGGAGAGTATTTCAGCGAGATTGGGCACCCAGATTGATTTGAGCACAACATTTCATCCTCAGATGGACGGGCAGTCCGAGCGTACTATTCAGATTTTGGAGGATATGTTGCGAGCTTGTGTCATTGACTTTGATGGTTCATGGGACCAGTTCTTGCCTTTAGCTGAGTTTGCCTACAAAAACAGCTATCAGTCGAGCATTTAGATGGCTCCGTATGAGTTGTATGGTAGACGGTGTCGGTCTCCAGTCGGATGATTTGAGCCGGGAGAGGCTAGATTGTTGGGGTCTGAGTTAGTCCAGGATGCCTTGGACAAGGTGAAGATCATTGAGGATAGACTTCTTACAGCTCAGTCCAGGCAGAAGAGTTACGCGGATCGTAGAGTTCGAGATTTGGAATTTATGATAGGCGACCGGGTATTTCTTTGGGTGTCGCCCATGAAGGGCGTGGTGAGATTCTGAAAGAAGGGCAAGTTCAGCCCTAGGTTCATTGGTCCATTTGAGATTCTGGACAGAGTATGAGAGGTGGCCTATAGACTTGCCTTCCCACCTAATCTGTTAGTCGTGCATCCGGTATTTCACGTATCTATGCTCCGGAGGTATATTGCAGACCCATCTCATGTACTTGACTTAAGTGGTGTCCAGTTGGACAATGATTTGTCTTATGAGGAGGAGCCGGTAGCCATATTAGAACGGCAGGAGCGACAGTTGAGATCGAAGAGTTATCCTTCGATTCGTGTTTAGTGGAGAGGTCAGCCTGTTGAGGCAGCTACTTGGGAGTCCGAGCCCGATATGTGGAGTCGTTATCCCCACCTTTTCCCCAATTCAGGTAATTTTCTATGTCCGTTCGAGGACGAACGGTAGTTTTAGAGGTGGAGATTGTGATGACCCAAAAGGTCATCTTGTGTAAATGTAGCAAACACTATGTTCCAAGACCCCGAAAGCCTCCGTTAATCTTACCTCGATGTGCGTGCATAGTCCGAGCGCGTAGCCAGGAAGTCTTTATGTGAAAATGTGTTGAATAGTTACATTTATGATAATTAATGAAATAAAGTTGACTTTGGTCAACATTTTTGGTAAACGGACCCGGACCCGTGATTTGACGGCCATGGAGGGTCTGTAGGAAAATATGGGACCTGGGCGTATGCCCAAAATCGAATTCTGAGGTCCCAAGTCCGAGAAATGAATTCTTAAAGGAAATTGTTTTCTGGAAATAATAAAGACTTTTGAAAATAAACTTTGATGTGAAATCTATGTTACCGAGCCCGTATATGGTTTCGGAGACCGCAACATGTTTGATATGTGCTATGTGAGTTATCTGTAAAATTTGGANCCCGGAACAGGTTCAATATGTGTTATGTGAGTTATCTGTAAAATTTGGAAAGAAACGGACTTGGTTTGACGTGTTTCGGATCAAAATTGGAG
The DNA here is from genome assembly GCA_005239525.1 of Nicotiana knightiana. NCBI lineage: Eukaryota > Viridiplantae > Streptophyta > Magnoliopsida > Solanales > Solanaceae > Nicotiana > Nicotiana knightiana. The sequence continues at coordinate 134,904 of ML396519.1, read as the reverse complement.
AATTTAGAAGTTTATGAAGTTTGAGAAAATTCTATAGATTTTGGAGCTTAATTCATTGTTTTTGATGTTATTTTAGTGGTTTAATTACTCGAATAAGTTCGTAGGATGATTTCGAAGTCGTGTGTATATTTGGTTTTGAGCCCTGAGGGTTCGGGTGAGTTTCGGGTAGGTGGCGGGGTGCTAAACTTAGGAAAAATCTGGTGTAAATGGGCTACTGCTGGTGTCTGTTGCTTTGTTCTGTGCGATCGCGTAGGGTTAGCTGCGATCACATAGCTTTAAGTGAGGGGGAGGTCAGTTTCCTCTATGCGATCGCATAGAGCTGTCCGCGATTGCATAGAGTATAGGAGAGCTGGGGAGGGACCTGGGTATTTTTCCTTCTGCGATCGCATCAATCGGTCCGCAATCGTGTGTATCCACGTCCGATTTCTCTGCGATCTCACCCTTCAATTCGCGATCACGTAAGTCCAAGACCAGTACCCTCCGCGATCGCAGGGCACATGTCGCGATCACGGTAGCCAATTTCGCCCAGTTATTTAAATGCTCAAAAACAGAATACCCGTTACGAGATTTTGACATCTTTCACCATTTTCTTCTTCTCCACTCTTCTTGGGCGATTCTTGGGAGACTTTTCCTCCATAACTTCATAGGTAAGTGTTCTTAACTCCGTCTTCTTTCTTTTTCATCAACTATTATCAGATTCTAGGCCTAAAATCATGGGTTAGAAGGTAGAAATTGGGGGTTTTGAGTAGAGTTAGGGCTTTTGGAATTTTGGAGAGTTCAACCTCGTTTAGGGGTCGGATTTTAAAACAAATTTTATATTCGGGTTCGTGGGGGAATGGGTGATCAGGTTTTGGACCAAGCGGGCCCGGGGTCGAATTTTGGTATTTTTGGAAGAATGATGGGAAATACATATTTAGGCTTTGGGATTGAATTATTGAGTCATTATTGATATTGTTGAGTAGATTATGTCTAGATACTATCGTTTTGGAGTTGGATTCGAGAGGGAAACCGGTGCTAGAGACTTGATTTGGATTCTTGGAATCGAGGTAAGTGTTTGGCGTAACCCTAGCTTGAGGGAATAGGTGTCGAGTCATATGTGCTACGTGTTATTATCATGTTCAATGTATAGGTGAGGTGAAAAGTACCTATACCTTGTTGTCAAGCATGCCCGTGAGTCATATCTTATGGTATATGTGTTTTCTTTGATATTTACTGTGTTATGAAGTAGCTTCTATTTTGGAGATTATTCAATTGTTGGAAATACTGGGTTGTGAACACTGTTGATTAGTTTTTCGGTTGAGGATTATTTTGGTTATGTTGTACGTTCAACGAGATTGGTTATAGCTGGGTCCCTTGCCGGGACGGTGGTATTTCTGTTATTGTTCCATTGCCGGGATGTTGTAAATTATGGTTTGTATTGTGGTTCTTCCTTGCCAAATTTTTGTTCTGGTTATTGTTGGGTGAGGAAGAGTGTAAAGCACGAAGGGTGATGCCGTGCCATGATTTATATTTAAAAGCACGAAGGTTAATGCCAAGCCGATATTGTGATTTTAAAAGCACGAAGGGTGATTCCGTGCCATGATATGAGAGATAATGCACGAAGGATAATGCTGTGCCATGATATTGTAAGGTAAAAACACGAAGGGTGATGCCGTTCACATGTTTTGGTGAGAATGAGAGTAAAGCACGAAGGGTGATGCCGTGCACTTGTTTTGGTGAGAATGAGAGTAAAGCATGAAGGGTGATGCCGCACACTTGTTTTTTCTCTATTGTTATTCTGATACTAGACGGTTGCCATGTTCTGTTACTCAATAAGTGTTTTTACCGTTTGTACCCTGGCATGTTCTTCCCGTATTTGTACTTAACTGTTTACTTCCTGCCGTTATTTCTATTATATATTATTGAATTGCACAGGTGTTTATTATTTGTCGTGTCCTAGCCTCGTCACTACTTCGCCGAGGTTTGGATCGGCACTTACTCAGTACATGGGGTCGGTTGTACTGATGCTACACCTGCACTTCTTTATGTTGTGCAGATTACGGTACCGGACCCGGAGGACAGTGATCGAGGGAGTGTCCTTCAGTCCACATGCGACACTGAGGTAGTCCTGCAAGCGTCCGCAGGCCTTGGCATCACCTTCTATCTCATTCCTTTTTATTTCTATCTTCTCTTGTACTTTCGAGACAATTGTATTGTTTTGTTCAGACTTTGTTTTTAGCAAAAATCTTAGACTGTTTGTGAATTTGTGACACCAGTCTTGGGGGTATGTTTAAGGAGATTTTGTACGAATTATTATTTAAGATGTTGAATTTCTTACTTTCCACTTTCTCATATCTATTTGTTCTTATATGTCACTTATAAAAATGCTAAACAACAAAGGAATAAATCGGAATAACTAGTAATGTTGGCTTGTCTAGCAAGTTCAATGTTAGACGCCATCACGACCTGAAGGTGGGATTTCGGGTCGTGATAGATTTTGAGAGCATTTTGTGGGGGAATTTCATCAACATCAAGAGATAAGTGATCCCTATAAATTCTTTAGCTAAATATGCGAATGATAGGTAGATTTAACATGGAAAAAATTGTGAAATTAATGCGATTTTGTGAAGAAACTAGGGTTTAGGTAAAATTGGGATTTGAACATGGTTTTGGTGGTGGAATTAGAATAAATTATATATTTGAGTTTGGGAGGTCATGGGTAATAATTATCTTAAAAAGATTTCAAAATCCGGACACGTGGGCCTGATGGTGAATTTTAGGAATCTTCTTATTTGGGTTGGGTAATTACTCTAATAGCTAAATTATGAACTTTTGTGTATATATTGATTAAATTATATAATATTGGTTAGCTTCTGATTGTTCTGCACCAACTTGAGGCTTTAGAGTGAATTGTGGACTGGAAAGTGAGCATTGGGACAAGGTAAGTCTCTTTCTTAACCTTGTAAGAGAGAATTTACCCTATAGATGTTTTAAATTACTACTTCTACTAATTGTGGATGTTACGTACATACGAAGTGAAGAGAGTCCGTGTATAGCTACATATCATGCTTATCTTCGGGTAGTTGTATGACTCTATCATGAAATACTTGTATTGTTTTTACTTTACTTGTTAATTTAAGTGCTTAAATTATATTAAACTTGATAAAGAATTCGTAAAGACGAACTTCATTTACTATAGTTTTGGCGGGTTATATGACCGTTGGTAGAAATTGTGCCTCCTTGTAGATTAGTCTTGTAGTAGCCATTAAATAAGAGTTCGTCGATATTCCTCGGCAGTTTAATAGATGCTTCTATAGTTCGCGTCGGTCGACCCTCATCAATTTAGATATTATTCTAGATGGGGCTGTACGACCTCGGCATAAATCGTACGTGATAATGCTCAGAGTCCGATTACGCTTGATATTACTTTCATGACTTGAGAAATTATAGTTTACTTGATGGCCCGTATTTGTTGAAGATAGTGTGTGCTAATTGGAGATTTTAAATTGACTTCTAGTTATAGAATCACTTCTTTATTGTTTGTTATTGTGTTATTATTATTGATGTACTCCATGTCTATTTAGAATTTCTGTACTTTATTTATTGGTCCATAGTAAGTGTCGATGTCGACCCCTCGTCACTGTTTCTTTGAGGTTAGACTAGATACTTACTAGGTACATATTGTTTATGTACTCTCGCTACACTTCTGCACTAGTCGTGCAGGACCTGAGGCAGGTGCATTTGGCAGTCATGCAGGCGCACACCCCGTTACCCCGAGGCATAGTGGAGAGCTTCTCTCTACGTCCTTTCTGCAGCACCCACAGTCTCTCTTTTGTATTTATTTTTTGTCTCTCTTATTCTAGATAGTAGTATAGGAGGTTTTCTATATTCCACTAGTTGCTCATACACTTGTGAGACCGAGTTTTGGACATATTCTAGTAGACACTTTATAGTTTTGAGTATTAATTCATTGTATTTACTCTCTCTTTTTTTATGCTTTACTTTACTATAAATTTCTACTAATCATTCTATTAATAAATAAAATCCACTACTTTGAAATTATTAAAAAGAACAACTGCATGACTAGTTCACCGTTGGCTTGCCTAGCGGTGGCGTTGGGCACCATCACAACCTATAGAGAAAATCGGGTCGTGACAGACAATTGGGAAAGTCACAACTCTAGGCCTCCTTAATCTTGTTTCCAACCCTTAGTATCTGTAGTTATTAATTTGATATTTATAGCTTAGAAATTATTCGACCGTATCTTCTTAGTGATATTTAATAGTTACAGCAAAATCTTAGTTTTCTGTGGATTCGACTCCAGACTCTTAAACCGGATTATATTTACAGCAACTGCTTATCCTTTTTAGGACAAGAATTGGGCGTGATCAGAAACATTAGGACAACCTGCTTTTTTTACACCTATAATTGTGTATTTTATAGGTTATAAGTAAGATTTAGAAGGGGAATAAACTAATTAGATAATTAGAATCCTTTATGGGTGGACCCGACCCAATAGTTTTTCTAACATTTCCAAACATCAAAGTTTCTCATGAACTTAAGAGAAAAAGGAAATTTACCAAGCATATGGTGGGTAGCTAGTAGCTAGGTTCTTGATTTTGTTCAAATATTAATGAAGAAGCCAGGAATCTGTCTTAAATGGATTAGAAAGGGTAAAAAGGAGAATGAGAAGAAAAGGAAAAGAATAAGAATAAAGTTCTTTGGAAAATGTTTTCTGTTAGGAATCGGATTCACCAAGACTGAAACCAACGATTTAACTACTCATTTTGAGAATAGTAAGACTAAGAACTTTATGTTTATGTCTATCTAAATGAATGAGTATGATTAAGTTTTGATTTCTTTTCTTACGTTTAATTACTGATATTAATATATTATAACACAGGATAAACGAAGTTATTACACATTTAAACCCCACCCGAAAATGGAATAGACTACTCTTCTATAAATATGCGCTATAGTTTAGGGTATAATTTTTGAAAGGTATCAAAAGTCATTTTCAATTAGCATTTTTTTTCTTCTTATTTTCATTTCGTTTCAACTCCTTTTTTGCGTTAGAATTTTAGCCTCCTCAAAAATAGAATAAATGATCACATTATGTTCTACAAAAAATGTACAATAATTGCGTTCTACCGAATCTCAATAATTCTGGGAAAAAAAGAAAAAATGTATAGAGGTGGTATATCCATAATCTTTTTTCTTGTACCAGGCAGTGGAAACCTTATCCTTTCTACCTTACAATATATAATTGATATGTAAGAATATTATATTACCACCGCCACCACCACCCCTCAGTCAAGTAAAAAAATAATTGAAGACGTCACTATTGTGGATCAGATATACGAATAGTTATAAAAGAAAATCGGATATTTTCCTTTTGGACATTGATCATACCTAATTATGCCTTATAAAAAGGATAAAGTGATCGTTGCAAATATATTCCGATTAACAAGTCCAGAGTCGAATCTCACAGGGAATTAACGTATCAATCACAGCTATTGGACTCACACAAATTCACGTATTCAATCTTGAGAAATATTTAAGTAATAGATAGGATGTTTACTAACTAAATATTACGTAATGAAAATGTAATAATTAAGAACTAACTACGAACGTGATGTAGACAAGAATTGGAATGATCTAAGGTTCTCATTTCCCCTATTGTCGGAGTCCTTCCCGCTACGTTTGCTATAAATTTGCATGAGTCTTCTCTATCGATCATGAGCACTCTGACTGTTGTAACTCTCTCCCGAGTAATTACAACAATATACTAGACATATTCTCTCGAATTACGCTAGCTATTATTAATTACAGTTCACTTAGATCGCACACAAGGTGTCGTTATCCCTAATCTCACCTTTAAACCCTTCGTATTGATCCCTCATATACGTCAGGAGTGATGTTGATCAACAACAACCTAAATATGCACTCTCTCCCGAGTAGAGCACACTAAATAGGAACAGTTAATTGAGGGCCCTTCAATCAATAATAATAAACATATAGTTGAATAAATAAAGAGAATACGATGGCAAATCTATATTAATGTAACAAGAAATTCATCCTTCAATAGGTTCCATCAAAACCCTAGATTAGGAGTTTAGCTACTCATACTAATGCAAAACAAATTACTAATATAATTCATAATCATCAAAATAGAAGTAAGAAGAAGAAGATTAAATTCTTAGGAATTGATTTTGCTTCTCTCCCTTGTTCTTGCCTCTAAAATCTTCTAAAACCAGCTATTTCCAACTTCTGGGCGAGTTTTGGCTTCATATAGGTTTAGGTTAGTCACCTAGGAAATTACACAATTGCCCCTACATGTTTCGCTTTTGACCGCCCGTCCGCGGCCGCGGATTTTGACTGCCCTACTGCCTCAAGTTCGTAAGCTAATTCGCGACCCACTTCGCTGCAGCACACCTGGATGTTGCGTTTCACTTGCTTTTCTCGCTGCTTTTCGCCCGGACTAACCTTCGATTGACCTTTCATGCTTCACAATGACTCCAAAACACTCTTTAGCTCCCTCCTAGCTCGGAGTGACTCCTGTAAAACATCAATTTCTCAATTAGATCATTTTGTTATCTTTTAACATTCAAACCTCAATAAATTGCGGCTAAATTAGAGTGTGAATAGCGTCTAAATTGCATAAATATCGGCTACTATCAACGTCCCACACTTAAATCATTGCTCCTCCTCGAGTAATAAACCACACTCCCCAAAGGCCTAACTTCACTGAGCGACTTCCCTACTCGTCACACCAAGAATATTTTACAAAGAGTGAGTACATTAGTGTAACATCTACACCTCAAGAGTTGACTCCCTCTAGCCACGCAATGTTCCTAAGCGGCTTACGTAATCTAATTTAGAGGTCTAGACTTACCTCTCCTTCATGAATTAAGTACCTACTCACAACAAAAGAGACTCATTCCACAATCAATAAAATTCACACACATTGAGGAACTTTTAAAAGGAATAGAATTCACTCACCCTCAGAAATGATATTCTTGTGCCACAGAAAATGCACCATAGGCTCGCCTGTAGTGTACTACTCTACTAGTTGATCTCACTCAGTCTAGGAACAAGTGAGACTTTATTTGGATGTAATGTAGGCTACAAGTTGGGTAGGATATATTTGGATATAATAGTGACTACACCTCCCTAAGCACTTTGATACATTTATTTTACAGTCAAGTCCACACCTAAGTCAAACCAATATTTTCATCTTTAACACCACATATACCATCCCACACATCTTTGAGCACAATCACCTTAAAGACACCAAAGAATTATTGCGAGTCAACATGATACACTATTAACAATGTTCTTCTCTCTCTTTATTTTTTCACATGTGACTTTTCCAACAAGATATACCTTTCTCCTTATTTTCCTAGTTCCACTCAAAAGCTTCACCAACTACCCCACACTTTATCCTTTGTAAATTCATAGTAGTTCAAGTGCTTACAAGAGGTAAAAGGTTAAAAAATATGGTCAATTCAAATAAGGTACAGGGCTTGTAATGTGGTTGCCAAGGAAACAAGATTACAAGATCAATTGGGTTAACTATGGTACATAGCAATTAGGTGGGTGGAGTATGTATATACATGGTTCAACAAAGCAATGTCTATATCACTTTTCATATTAAATAAGACTATCATTTCGCTTTGCAGACACACGGGGCAAGTTCTAGGCGTTAAATGTCATGCACAGAATACATCAAGCCTCACACACACATGGCATCTGACTCACTTTAGATTAGGTCATCCGACACTTAGCTCAGAGTAATTTAGCCAAATTAAGCACACACAGTTTAAGGCATTCTTACAAGAGTTAACAAATGAGCCTAAGCGTCACACTAAGGTCCTCTCTATATTCAAGGCATTACGAAGTTAAGATTTTCTATTCTAATTCTTCCCATAGCCCATAAGTTCCTAACAAAATAAAACTAACTACACCCGGCTCAAATAAAACCCTTGGAAAAGAACCGTGGTTTAAAGAAAAACCAAAGGGGAGTTGATACACTACTACAAAAGAAAATCTTTTTGATTTTTTTTCCAACTTTAGTCCCTCAAAAAATCCGTCGAGTAATGTCCATCGTCGGGCCACGTCGAAATTGATTTATAAAAAGAAACTACAAAACCAACCTATATACAACATACAACAACATACCCCTACTCCACACTTAAAAAAATGGCATGTCCCCATGTCATACAAAATAAAGCAAGATAAGGTAATGGGACTTCCCTGGTAGATCAGTCCTGGTCGGAGGCAGTGCTAGGGTCGAGATAACATGCCCGTCCCAGCGCATGCAGTCAGCCCATGATTTTCTTTTCTGACTTCACACTGTGGGTAGCCAAAGCATCTACTCTATCCCTCAGTGTCGTGACTGAAGTGCGTAGCCCTTCCATTTCTTGCTCCATAGCTGTCATGTGTGTACTCCGTCGGACCTGAGATGGTCCTGCCTTCTCTGTTGCTTGTTCCTGTGGGGGTGAGGCATGCCTAGACTCCTCTTGACCATTATCCCCTTCCTCAGACTCATCAGAATCATCATTTTGATTTGCCCCAGGTGCCACCGGGTCCTTCCCGATGGTTACTTTGTCGGCCTGGAACTTTTCCTCCTTTCTCACCACACCATCTGCATTGGGGTTCTCGAGCACCCTTGCTGCTTTGCACAATCTAGTGACAAGATATGGGAAGTAAAACCCATACCTCTTCAGCGGTGAGCGGATAAACATATCTGATTGGATAAGCTGAGCCACATCAAAATTGTGGCCATTCATAAAGCATCAAATCACTGCCGCTCTTGGGCCATTTACCTCCGTGGTGTTATGGGATGGCAGCAATCAACTATTGATTATGTACAACCAACACTTACCCTAAAAAATGAGTGATGATGAATGCAAGATGCTAACAGGAACACACCATACTACCTCTTTGCCCGGTACACAGATAGTTTGGAAAAAGAGATTCCATGTGGTGGGTTCATGCTTGTAAGTCTCATAATAATCGCCCCATTGAATACCGGCAAGCGATGCACTCTTCTGATGGCAGCTAGCGAAGCATCCGCCCTCGTTTGTCTCACAGTGCATACCCTCTCCTCATGTTTGGGGCAGTTGGCATAGAACTACCGAAGAAGCATCATGTTACCCTCCCCCGGCTCTTCAAAGAAGATGTCTAGCCGACACCTAATCAATTCCCGATATATATTCGGGCATTCCACTTGTCAATTCCTCTTTCTGGTACAGGCTTTTTCGTAGCCTTCAAACTAAAACAGTCTTGGGCTACTCTGGAAACAAACCTACTACGATCAAAGTGGCTTGCGCTGGCCGGTGCCTGTGCACTAGATGAACTGCCATGCCGATTGGATGAGGCTCCGGTAGCGCGTCTCTTCCTTGAAGGATGCATTGCACTTTACACAACAAATACCACTATTAGTGGGGGGCGGAATATGTGAACCAATGGCGGTTACTCAGACTTCACTCGTACAATTGGTCACAATTTGCATTCAGAGCTCATTGAGGCAAATCAACAAACAATTAGTGTGCACATACTCTCCAAAGTTACACAAAGGCCCAATTGAATTACCATACCTCACACACCAAATCTAGTAGCCTCACATACCACATATAAAGCACAATCCAACTCTAATATAAAAGACCCATGATTTTACTACCCTATACATACACTAGAAAATAAAGAAGAAAAGTTGAAGAGAAAATCACAAACTGAAAATAAAATAAAAAATAAAAAATACTAAGAAAGAGGAGTAAAGTCATGTACTTACTTGGAGATCTTTGAGAAGAATGGAGGTTGAAGATTGGTTAAGTGGAGAAGAGAAGAAGGGATGAAAGTTTTGTGTTGAAGGAAGAATATGGGAGAGGGAAGGGGAAGGGAATCGGTTGTTTGTGTTTGTGGGGGAGGGGGAAGGGTTTTGGTGAGGGGAAGAGGAGTAGTGGGGAAAGTGGGAAGGGAATTAGGGGGTGGGCATTTAAGTTAGGGTAGAAAAAGTAAAAAAATTAGAATAAACAAATAAGAATACTACTTACCTGGACCGCCGAGATCCGCGGTCGCGGATTCTGGGCAGAAGAGTGCCCAATATTGGTCCGTGGCCGCGGATCCAGATCAGTGAGGTGCCAAAAATTCGCTGTCAGATCTGCGGTCCAATTCGTGGCCGGAGATCCCCGTCTCCGACCATTTTTCATCTTTTCCGTATTTTTACCTCTTCCCGGGTTAATTTCGGCCCCCGACTCCTTCCGATGCGCAATTCTTGCCCTGCACACCAGCAGATCGGTCAATAACGTTCAACGTCAATTACAACAACAAAAGAAAAATAACAAAATAATGGGTTACCTCACAAGAAGCGCCTGAGTTAACGTCGTGGCACGATGATTAAAACAGTTCAATGGGTTGCCTCCCCTACAACGCCTGATTTAACGTCGTGGCACAACGCATGTAAGCGCATTTAAGGTTTGCTCAACCTCTGAAGCTCGATCAAATGGGTTACTAACACTCCCTTTGCTTCATCCATGCCCACATAATATTTTAATCTGTGCCCATTGACTCTGAATGAGCAAGAGTCATTTTCTACGGCAATCTCTACAGCACCAGTGGGGTGAACTTTAATCACACGAAATGGCCCTGACCATCGCGACTTTAGTTTGCCCCGAAATAACCTTAGTCTTGAGTTGTATAGCAATACCGTATATCCGGTTTTAAAATTCCACTCAATAATGTTTTTATCATGTATCATCTTCATTCTCTCCTTGTATAATCTTGTGCTCTCAAAATCATGATAGTGGAACTCATCAAGCTCATGCAACTCCGTGACTCTACTTGTTCCCGCAGCTTCCATATTGAGATTCAACTGTTTCAGCACCCACCAAGCTCTATGCTCCAACTCCACCGGTAAGTGACACGCCTTCCCAAACACCAACTTGTATGGCGACATGTCGATTGGTGTTTTGAAAGAGGTTCGATAAGCCCAAAATGCATCATCTAACTTTCTCTCCCAATCCGTTCTAGTGGCATTCATGGTCTTAGTTAACACACTCTTTATTTCTATGTTCGACACTTCCACTTGCCCACTCGTCTGTGGATGATATGGGGTGGCCACCTTGTGGCATACATCATACTCTCTAATAACTTCTCGAAGGATCGATTACAAAAATGAGTGCCTCCATCACTGATTTATTTCCCTTGGAGTGCCAAATCGGGTGAATATGTTCTTTCTCAAAAAACTAATCACCCCCTTTGCATCATTTGTAGGGAGCGTTGCAACCTTCACCCATTTGGACACATAATCTACTACGACGAGTATGTACTTGTTGCCAAATGAGCTGACAAAAGGCCCCATGAAATCGATTCCCCATACACCAAACACTTCTACCTCCTGAATTGGGTTCATAGGCATCTCATGTCGACGGGAAATATTCCCAGTTCGTTGGAATTCATCACAACCCTTAATCTTTGAACAATGTTGGCCAGTAGAAGCCCGACTCCAAGACTTCCTTAGCTATCCTTACTCCCCCGAAATGCCCATCGTATGGTTGCGTGAATGCCTGCAAAATAGAAGACTGGTCTATCTCAGGGATACATCTCCAGATTATGTTATCAATACAAATCCTGAACAGATAAGGCTCATCTCAATAATACATGCGAAAATCACGAAATAAGTTTTTCTTTTGGACAGAGGAAAGGTCATAAGGAACAATACCGCTCACCAGATAGTTTGCATTGTCTGCATACCATGGCTCTTCCTCAAGACTCATGGCTAATAGTTGCTCATCTGAAAAGGTTTCCAAAATCTCTTCTACCTCAACCTCTTTCTCAGCTTCTTCCAGTCTAGACAAATGATCAGCTACTTGGTTTTCCGTTCCCTTACTGTCACATATTTCCAAGTCAAATTCTTGCAGCAGTTGCACCCACCGAATCAGGGGCAGTTTTGACTCCTTCTTCTCGATTAGGTACCTGAGAGCAGCATGATCAGTATAAATAATTACCTTCGAGCCTATCAGGTACGATCTGAACTTGCCAAACACGAACACCACTGCCACCATCTCCTTCTCGGTCACAGTATAATTCAGCTGGGCTCTACTCAATGTTCTACTTGTGTAGTATATTGGATGCATGATTTTATCTTTTCGCTGCCCAAGAACTGCTCCCACAGCATATTCACTCGCATCACATATCAGCTCAAATGGTTTCTCCCAGTCAGGGGAAACTATGGTAGGTGATGTTACCAGTCTCTTCTTCAATTCCTCAAATGCTACCCTGTAGTCATCAGAAAACACAAAAGGGTGATCTTTTTCAAGCAATTTACACAAGGAGTTAGCAATTTTGGAAAAATATTTTATAAATCTCCTATAGAAACCGGCGTGCCCAAGGAAGCTTCTGATTGCTTTGACGGAAATGGGTGGTGAAAGCTTTGCTATCACGTCAACCTTTGCACGATCCACTTCAATGCCTTTACTTGACACTAGGTGTCCCAAGACTATACCTTCCTGTACCATGAAATGGAATTTTCCCAGTTGAGTTCTAGATTCATCTCGATACACCTCTTCAATACTCTTCTCAAGTTCTTGAGGCAATCATCGAATGAGTTCCCCACCACTGAGAAATCATCCACGAAAACCTCCATTATTTCCTCTACCATATCCGTGAAGATGTCCATCATGCACCTTTGGAATGTGGCAGGTGCGTTGCATAGGCCAAACGACATTCTTTGAAAAGCATAAATTCCATAACGGCAGGTGAACAAGGTTTTCTCTCTATCCTCTGGTGCAGTAGATATCTGATTATACCTCGAGTATCCATCCAAAAGCAAAAGCGGGACCTCTCTGCCAATCTATCTAGCATCTGATCAATGAATGGAAGTGAGAAGTGGTCTTTCCGGGTAGCCAAGTTCAACTTCCTGTAATCCATACAGATTCTCCAACCTGTGACTGTTTGTGAATAGATCAATTCATTCTTCTCATTTTCACTACCCTCATACCTCCCTTCTTTGTCACACACTGAACTGGGTAACCCAGTTGTTGTCAGAGATGGGGAATATAATTCCCGCATCTAACCACTTAATCACTTTTTTCTTCACCACTTCCTTCGTGTTTGGGTTCAGCCTTCTTTGATGTTTTCTGGAAGGTTTGTGCCCATCTTCCAGTAAAATCTTATACATACAGAAGGCTGGTCTGATACCCTTGATGTCTGCAATGGTCCACCCAATTGCAGTCTTGCACTCCGTCAGTACCTGTAAAAGTTGTTCTGTCTGCACATCTAACAAACTGGATAAGATAATAACTAGGTAAAGTTGAGTTAGGTCCTAAGAATGCATACCTGAGATGAGATGGCAGTGCCTTCAGTTCCAACTTTGGTGGCTCTTCCATCGATGACTTAGTTGGGGGAATTTTTCTTTCATCTAAGTGCAAGGGCTCAAATTCGAGCTCCCTCTTCCAAAATCCTTGGCCTTCAAGAGCAAGTACCCACTCTGCTAAGTCTTCTCCATTGGCTTTATCTAGGTTCATGAGACAGGCTGCTAGAGGATTTTTAGTGTTCAATGTCTCATCTTCCTCCTCCAAAATTACATCCACGACATCTATTAGAGAGCAATTGGCGAATTCACTTTGTCACCGCATATATTTCTGCACGTTGAATGTTATCTTGTCAACCCGATCGTCAAGAATGAAAAAATCTGCTGGGAAAACAAACTTCCCAACTTGTACTAATACATCATCTAGAATACTAGAGGGTCTCTAAATTGTCCGGTCAGCTAGCTGTAGTAACATGGACGTGGGTCTAGCTCTTCCAATTCCTAGCCTTTTGTAGATAGCCAGGGGCATAAGGTTTATGCTTGCCCCAAATCACACATTGCCTTAGCAAATACATAATTGCTTATTGTGCATGGGATTGTGAAACTCCCTGAATCAGACAGCTTCTCAGCGATGGGTCTCGTCACAATAGCACTGCAAGTCTGAGTCAGTGTAACCGTGGCCAAGTCTTGAAAGTCGAACTTGTGGGACATCAAGTCCTTCATCATTTTCGCATAACCAGTCATCTCCTTTAAATCATCAATCAATGAAATGTTTACCTGAATTTGCTTCAAAATCTCTAAGAATTTCTTGTATTTCTCATCATTCTGATATTTGGCCAATCTCTGTGGGAATGGTGCTGGAGGTCGCTACTTCCCTATGATTTGATTTTTTTCTTTTTCAGGCACTTCCTCCACTATCGTTTCCTGTGCTGCCTCAGTCTCTTTCAAAACCTCTTTTTCTTTGTTGGCATCCTCTTGTGCATGTTGTACCATCACCTCTGTTAACCCTAATGAATCATCTACGTCAATGGGTACTGTCTCGGTAGGCCTTCTTTTACGAGAAATTGCTTGCTCCAGTTCTAGGTCTCTACCATTTTGGAGACTCGTTACCATTAGCTGTTTCGGGCCCTGTTCCTTTGGATTGATTTGTGTGTCTTCAGGTAGCGTCCCCTGGGGACGATTATTTAAAGCCATCAAAATCTGTCCCGATTTGATCTCAATATTCTTTATTGCTGACTCATGTGAGTCTACTCTTTCAGTTATTTTCCTAGTGGACCCAATCAATTATTGCATAATTTCCTCAAGTCTAGCAAACCCATCTTCATGTCTCACATGCTGATGTTGTTGAGGTTGATGATAAGCCTGCTGCTGATTTTGCTGGTTGTAGCCCTGTTGCCTTTGGTAAGGCACCACTTGACCCTGAGGTCGCATGGCCACAAGATTGTTGCTATTGTTGTGCTGTTGCGGAGCTGGTCTATATTGTTGATTCTGCTGACCCCAATTCTGATCACCTGGTCTCTGTCCCACATAGTTGGCCACATAATCCATGTTCTCCTGATATTGTTGGTTATCACCTTCCCCACTCCACGAGCAAACATATGGTTGATTAATGCATGATGTACATAAACCCCCATTAGTTGAGTCAACTATGTGTACCTGTTGTTTCTGGCCTGATTCATCAAACTTCTTAGCGAGGATGCTCATTTGTGTCAATAGAGTGGCCATATTTTCAGCTATGGAGTTAGCTGGGTCTAAGGCCACTGAGTGAATCACAGGAGCGATTAGAGCGTTTCTTGTCGTCCATCCTGAGTTTTGTTCCATCTTGTCAAGTAAGATCTTGCTTTCTCTGAATGTTTTGCTAAAAAATGCTCTACCTGCTGAAGCATCAACATTGTCCTTCAAGCTATCTGCCAAACCCATGTAAAACCTCTGCCCCAACATTTGCTCCGGAATACCATGATGTGGACACGTAACCAATAGAACCTTGAACCTCTCCCACGTTTCTTGTAATGTCTCTATTGGTTTATGTCTGAAGCTTAATATCTCATCAATTTGTTGAGCGGTCTTATTGGGTGGGTAGAATTTGTTCACAAATTGCTTGACTAATTCCTCCCAAGTAGTGATAGAGTTTATGGGGAGTGAGTTAAGCCAAGTCTGAGCCGCTCCTATCACTGAGAATGGAAACAACAACAGCTGTACTGCTTCCGGTGTCACATTGTGTTGCCTTTGCGTGGCACATTTCGACAGGAAATTCTTCAGATGATGCTGAGGGTCTTCAATGTATGACCCTGAGAACAGTCCCTTATTCTGCAACAAATATAGCATATTATTTGTGATTTGGAATGATTCTGCTTGTATCTGAGGGACTATAATTGCGGTTGCTAGATTGTCGGCAGTGGGTTGTGCCCAGTCATACAATGCTTCTTCTGGCACAAAAGACACCACACCCTGATTGTTCGGGTCGTTCACATTGTTTCTGTTGTTTGGAATTTCTACTCCTTCATCCATGTTTGTTTTGATTTGTTCTGTTGGGTTTTATTGCTGTTTGCCTTTCTTGTTTGCATGATTCAGTGCCTTGAAAACTTTCTTAGGATCTGATAATGCTTCGAACGATTCACCAATTCTTGAGGAGTTTCTAGGAATGCACCTATAACACCCAAGACTACAAACGTTAGAATTTCAATGTATTCAGTTTAAATTGAATAAAATTGACTACACTAAGAATTTTCGCACTTCTTTTAACTGCAATTAATAACACCGTTAAATCCCCGACAACGACGCCAAAATTTGATCACGTCCAACTATGCCTTATAAAAAGGACAAAGCGGTCATTGCAATATATTCCGGTTAACAAGTCCGGAGTCGAATCCCACAGGGAATTAACCTATCAATCATAGCTATTGGCCTCACACAAATTCACGTATTCAATCTTCAGAAATATTTAAGTAATTGATTGGATGTTTACTAACTAAATATTACATAATGAAAATGCAATAATTAAGAACTAACTACGAACGTGATGTAGACAAGAATTGGAATGATCTAAGGTTATGATTTCCCCTATTGTCAGTTTCCTTCCCGCTACGTTTACTATAAATTTGCATGAGTCTTCTCTATCGATCATGAGCACTCTGACTGTCGTAACTCTCTCCCGAGTAATTACAACAATATACTAGACATATTCTCCCGAATTACGCTAGCTATACTTAATTACAACTCACTTAGATCGCACCCAATGTTTCATTATACCTAATCCCACCTTTAAACCCTTCGTATTGATCCTTCATATACGTCAGGAGTGATGCTGTTCAACAACAACCTAAATATGCACTCTCTCCCGAGTATACGCATACTAAATAGGAACAGTTAATTGAGGGCCCTTCAATCAATAACAATAAACATATAGTTGAATAAATAAAGAGAATACGATGGCAAATCTATATTAATGTAATGAGAAATTCATCCTTCAATAGGTTCCATCAAAACCCTAGATTAGGAGTTTAGCTACTCATATTAATGCAAAACAAATTACTAATATAATTCATAATCATCAAAATAGAAGTAAGAAGAAGAAGATAAAATTCTTTGGAATTGATTTTGCTTCTCTCCCTTGTTCTTGACTCTAAAATCTTCTAAGACTAACTATCTCCAACTTCTAGGCGAGTTTAGGCTTCATATAGGTTTAGGTTAGTCGCCTAGGAAATTACACAATTGCCCCTGCGTGTTTCGCTTTTGACCGCCCGTCCGCGGCCGCGGATTTTGACTACCCTACTGCGTCAAGTTTGCGAGCTAATTCGCGGCCCACTTCGCGGCCGCACACCTGGATGTTGTGTTTCGCTTGCTTTTCTTGCTCCTTTTGGCCCGGGCTAACCTTCGATTGGCCTTTCACGCTTCACAATGACTCCAAAACACTCTTTAACTCCCTCTTAGCTCGGAGTGGCTCCTGCAAAACATCAATTTTTCAATTAGAGCATTTTGTTATCTTTAACATTCAAACCTCAATAAAGTGTGGCTAAATTAGAGTGTAAATAGCGTCTAAATTGCATAAAGATAGGCTACTATCTGACATGCATTTTACTTGAAAAGAATTTAAAGTTTTGTGAATAGAAAACTTAAAAAATTTCAAAAACTACTCTAAGGCTGTTTTAGGATTTGAAGATTTTGTTTTAAAAATATGTCAAAAACTAATAAACAAACAGATATTTGAAAATAAAGCACCCAAATTTTATGGCCAAACGAGAGCATAATTTCTTCATACAATAATTTTGTTGGGGAGTACCGTCAATGTAAAACTTTTCGGCTTTAATTCATAGTTAAACGGACTATAATACGAATACCGAACATCATTAAATTAAAAACAAAGAAAAACAATATATTACGTACAGTAAGAAGCCTATGGTGCAGGTAGGGCCCTTACCAAGATTTGGCTAGTGATTTCTTGGATTTTTTATATACAGCTTTTGGTATTTTTAAATTGTACCTAAGTTACAAGGATTCATGGATCACGTAGAAACTTCAATTCTTATCTTAATTTCTTTGATTCTACTTTTAACTTTAACTTGTTTTCCAAAAGGGATTTTGAAGCCGATAGTGTGTTCTTTATAAAAATGTTATGGGAGGGGAGTAAGTGAGACGAAGTGCTTGCTATTCGCCAGAAATTAAAGAGGTCAGTCAAAACAAGAAAAGAAGAAAAAAGAGAAGAAATTTTAAAAAGAAATAAAGAAATTTTCATCTGTTAGGATAAATAAGTCCATTTGTAGGAAAAACTTTCTACTAATTCTCATTTATACACCGATTAGAAAATGCATGACATATCTCGTTATAGACTATAATCATTTAATCGCTGGTTAGCATGTATTTTGCATCTGATTTTTAAAAGGACTTGAAAAATGCTGTTCATTTACTTTTACACTCTATATATAAGTATAGTGGAATTACATATAGTCCGTAAAGATATGAAATTAAATAAATTTTTATTTTATATTAATTTTTTTTGTTAAATAACACACAAGAGATCGTTGTAGGAGATAATATAAATCTTATATATGACCACTTTATACTTTGCCAAATGATATTTTTACTTAACCACCACATACAAGACTCATCCACCTCCCCACTCTCTTTTTCCTAATTTTTCTTTTNCCCCCCCCCCCCCCCACAACTACAGTGAGATTTCCCAATACATATCGTAAAGGAATCGCCACAAGTTAATGAAAAATGGCCATTTGGACACTACCTTTTTCTCCTTATCTTGATTGTGGAACTAGTGCCTATATAAAGGGACTCAAGCCATTATCCTTTGTAACAAGCACAAGTCTATATACTTCTCTTCCTTTCTACTACTACTAAACTATTACTACCAACTTTCTACGCTTACACACAAAAATGGCACATAGAAAAGACCTTGCCAAGATAGGACAAGAAGGCTTTGATCTTATTGATGAATTCTGGGGGGGCAAAAAGGAAAGACCTAGTACTGCTCATCCACAAAGGCCTCATTATTATGCTCCTAATATAGAAAGGCCAAATCCAGCTTCTCTTTACCGATACCATCCCCAAAAATCTCATCTTGTTCAGTTGCATCCAACTTCTGCTACTGAAGAAAGAGTTTGTAATATTAATAGTTACGAAGCTGTGCAGATGTATCAAGGGTTGCATTACTCTTCCAAGAGGAAATCATCAACTGCTGTGGCCTTTTAATTACCCACACTAGCTTGCTTTTGTGTTGTGTTAATAGTAAACATATAGTATGTATAATTAGATGTACCAAAAAAATGTATAATTATGATGTTTGGTATATGTGCTAATAGAGTACTCCTATAAGTGATCTTGTGAAGATACTAAATATAGTCTTCCAGATCGTCTGAGCTGAGTATGTAAGTGATGATGTTTATATATATCACCTTCACTTATAGTAAATGCTCTTATATCATGCTCTATTTTCCTTTTTCACTTTCTCTTATTCTCTTTCCAATTCTTGGTGTATGTCTTTTGGGATTGTACTTCTTTCACATAAACAAAAAAAAAGAAAAAAGAATCAAGACAGATCATCAAACATGTTTAGTAAATTTGCTATGCAGTCTATTGAAGTATTTATCAAAACAGAGATGAAGGAACCAATTAATGATAAGAACACATATTACGATTATTACATACCTATGCTAGTCTACCTTTTACTGTAATTTCCGATTTACAACTTTATTTCCGGACACCTATGATTCGCTTGGTGGCAATAATTAGAGTATTTGTTAGAGGTGTGAAAAAAGTCTCACTTTGATAGTTAATTAAGGGGGAAAAGAGGTTAAATAAACTTATTTATTCATACTAGAGAGATTATCACGTAATTACGTTTTGATATATACGTGTACGGGTAAAATCGGGGATAAAATTATCCTTGATTTTTCGGTAAAGAAACAAGAAGACAACGCAGTCCGATATGCCTCGGGTAAAGCCGAGGATTCCCACAGATCAGCCAAGAATCGGACACGACCAAACATGAAAAGAATCGAGTTTGAGTAAAATAAAGAACCGAGGCTAAAGGAAAGACGGTTGGAATGGACAAACGAAGGGCCGAAATATCCGCCCTTAATCGGATATTACGGCGCAAATCTCACCCGATATCAACGACGTATCCCGGTTTACCAGAAGAGAAAGATTTTTACCTTATTTAGACTTGTATTAGGATTGAAACTCCCCTACTATATAAATGGGAGAACCTTTTATTTTTAGATGATTGTTGGCACGCATACCAAAGCAACAAAGTTAATTTTTGTTCTCCAGTTACCGTTCAAAGTGTTCTTTAGCTGCTTATTTATTTAGTTGCAATCGAGCCTGTTTCGAGGGCTTGATTGGAATCAACTTTCAGCGTTCATCATAAAGCTAGGCTTAATCATCCATCACATTTGATTTGATCGTTTTGTTTTCCTTTAATTTAAGTATTTATTATTCTTAGATCATTCATGTTAAATTAAATTACATAACTTTTAAATCGCGTATAAATTCAATTGTTACATTTCGAGGGTAAACAACCTAGCGCCCATTGTGAGGCTAAGGATAATAGTGGTGATTTAATATGAATCTCCATAACACACCCTATTTTACACTTGCTCTTTGAAATTTGATTTCAGGCCTATTTAAAATGTCAAATTCTCAGTCTACTCACTTGAATGTTGACGCCGAGTCAGGCCACTACAGTGAAAAAAATAATGTGGTACCAAGCAATGACGTACCCCCTGTTGATCATAATGGTGTTCCAGTCGCTGACCCAGTCGACGCCAACTCACAAGTTACCATCAATATCAACTTGCCAACTGATCCTGAAAATAATATTCGCTGGGCACCCCAACCATCAGCTCGAGAAACGCTCGAAGAGGAAGGTGATAACTTACGATTGATTTTTAAAATGTTACAAGCTCAGCAAGTGGCAATAGTACAACCGCAGACTCAAAATCACGCACAGAACACGGCCGAACCCGAGCGGGTTAGAGAAGACGCTTAGAGAGATGAATGAATTATCGAAGAACCAAATGAGTTCGGACACGGAGAGACTTCTGAGGTGATTAAAATGCTCGAAGCACTAACAAAATGGGTGGAGTCTAACGAAATGAAGATAGTGGCAAATGAGAAGAAGGTGGAAACTTACAATTCAAGGGTCAATCAGATCCCGAGAGCGCCTTGAATATTGACTTTTGTTGAATATTTTAATAATGGCCTAAATTGAATCCTTTGTTGTGGGTAGTTCCTAAGGTTTAATTTGAATCGTTTGGTTGGTAAATTTCTAGATTCTATTGGTTCGGAGACTTGTTTAAGAGGCAAAGCTATGATTGAGATTTGAGTGGACATTTGGAGCGAGGTAAGTGTTGTGTCTAATCTTGACTTGAGGGAATTAGGAAGCCTCGGACTATGTGCTATGTGAATTTCATGTGAGCGGCGTATATGCGAGGTGATGAGTGCTTATGTGCTGCCGAATTATCAGTTTTCCCTGTTTTCCCTTAATTATCTCTTTCCCTGTCTTAATTGTTATATGCTCTAAATGTGTTTCCATGCCTAACTGCTACCTATTAATTAATGTCTTCTCCTGTTTATGATATTAGATCTTATCATAGTTTCATGATCTCCTGCTATTTGCTCAAGTTGATTTATTTACACCTTCTAGTTGTAAATATTTTGCCTGGTCTTGCTGTGTAGTATTACTTATGTAGATTATCATGTTATACAAGATTTTCCTATCTGTTTCAGTTTGGTATTTAAGGATTGTAAAGGCTTTGCGGATTTGAATTGTAAGTTTTACTGTGCACATTGAGTACTTAGTATTGATATGGTGAGATCGGATTGTACGCCGCAACAAGTGAAATAAGGTGGAATGATGTGGTAGAATAAGAGTGAATCTATACTGTACGGTGGGATTGGGTTGCGCACTGCAACATGTGTAAGTATGGTGGATTATTTTGGTGGAATAAGGGTGAATTATGATTCTGATAGTGTGATATGGTGGAATCGGGTGGCGCGCTGCAACACCCACACACACACATGCGCACGCGCACACACACACACACACACATACATACATACATATATATATATATATATATATATATATATATATATATATATATATATATATATATATATATATATATATACTCAATGTTGATAATATTGTTACGAGGAAATAAGGAAGGATTATATGATGTACGGTGGGATCGGGTTGCGCGCTGCAACAACCTATGTGTTTATATTTCCCTAAGTTGTGTTAGTTTTACGACACTTTCTTTTGCACTTAAGATTGGTAAATTCTGAACATCGCTGGCTTATTCCTGAAGTTGTAGCTATTATTTTCAATTGACTGCTTTATTTCATTTTGTATTTTCTTTTCTGTCTTTATTATATATTGTGTACAGGTGGTAGTGTGAGTGACCCGCCTTAGCCTCGTCACTACTTCGTTGAGGTTAGGCTCGACACTTACATATTATATGGGGTCGGTTGTACTCATACTATACTCTGCACTTCTTGTGCAGATTTTGGCATTGGTCCCAGCTGATCGAGAGGCGTAGCAGCTCGGACTGGTTCATTGAGACTCAAGGTAGATCTGTTGGCGTTCGCAGACCTTGAAGTCCCCATCTATCTTCCCCTGTTTTACTGTTTCCTTCATTCAAACAGTTGTATTTCTTTCAGACTTTACTTGTAGAAAATCCTAGAAGTTCGTGAATTAAGATTCCAGATTCGGATTGTAGTAAATATTATGGGCATTTATATTATTCCGCACTCGTTCTATTTCGTTATAGCTTAATTGACTTTATATACTGAATTGAATAAAAATGGGCTTAATGATTCTTTACCGTTGGCTTGCCTAGCAAGTGAAATGTTAGGCGCCATTACGGTTCCGAAGGTGGGAATTCTGGGTCGTGACACATGTATTCGCTGCTATTTTCATGAATACAGCAGTAAAAAAATGCCTAAAATCAGAGCAGTCTAGCTGTACGCGCATGTATTCACATATATTCGCGCCATGTATTCATGAATACAACAATAAAAAAAATGCCTAAAATCAGGGCAGTCTAGCTATACACGCATGTATTCACATGTATTCATGAATACAGTAACGACAATCACCTTAAAAATAGGTATGTCCAGTTATCTAAGAGAGAGGAAAAACATAAATAATGTATATCATAGAAAATAATATTTTAAAATAATTTTAATTTATAATAATAAGGTGTATACCTTAGTTACAGGAGGTAAAAATTCCAAAATAAAATAGCATACCACACAAAGCATGACATCCTGTTAATACTTAATACCTACACTTTTATTACAGAATGTCAAACATGGCACAACAGGTATTCAACTATTTATATAAGTCAAATATAACTTTCTATGCAAATATATTAAATTTTGAATACTGTACAATTAAACAACCTTATGTACATTTATATAAGGACCCGATTCTCATTTGTAAAGGCATTTGAATTTTTATCAATATATACAATTAGTCTTTTACTTTATTCAAAGTGTTCAAACCACAATTCCGGGAAAGATTAACGATATACTTTAAGCTTTCTTTCCTTACCTATTATTTCCATTATTCTTTTTATTCTTCGAATTACCAAGAAAGTGAAGCAATTTCGGTTATCAGTAACACGATTTCTTTATGATATTTACTTTGACCGAGAAATCAATTTTTGGGTTAAACAAATTGGTTCCGTTACTAAAAATTTGGTAATTTGTTCACTTTCCAAATTTTATTTTTTGCAATAAAATATGTCTACTGCTAACGAGAACAACCATCTAAATCAACAAGTGGAACTCCACCATACCACACATCCACAACTACTCCTCTGCACTCGCGAGAAAGTTCACCTGAAAGGCTTGCTTCATGTACTGATGGACAACATGGAGGTGACCAAACCGTCGAGCAAGATGCTTTGAAGCAGTTGATTATACAACACGTGAATGAATTACTACGAGATTTTGCTAGTGGATTACCTAACATAGCACAAACTCTACTGCTGGTTAATACCACCTTGGAAAATCCGCGTATAGGACTCAATAACTCTGGAAGTGGAGAAATGCCAAATGAATCTAGCGATGGAGGATCAGGTACACCAAATAATTCCAGTTTACAAAGTTTAGTACTAACTTTGCAGAAACTGTTAAAGGAGAAAAAAGAGCATATAGAGAAAATACCTAATGTGCCTCCTATAATCAAAGGTGTGGATATTGACAAATATTTACAACAACCCTGAAAGTCAAGTGCAACACCTTTGCCAATTACCAAAAATTTTAAGATTCCTGATATCCCTGAATATGACGGGACATCCGACCATAAGATCACGTTACTGCATTCACTATAGGTGTGAAAAGCAATGATTGAACCAAGCAGGAGATTGAATTAGTTTTGGTTTAAGAAATTTGGCAAAACCCTCACAAAAAGGGCGTTAACATGGTACTCTCTCTTAACTGAAAACCCAATTGATTCTTTTTTGAGCTTGCAGATTCATTTATAAAGGCGTATTCGGGGGCTCAAAAAGTTGAAAAAAAGGATGGAGGATATCTTCAAAGTTAGACATGGGAGTACAAAATTGGTCAGAGAATTCGTAGATAGATTCCAACATGAGAGAATGATGTTGCCACGATTACCTAATAGTTGGGAAGCTATGGCATTCACAAGCAATTTGAACAAAAAAAGTTTAGAATCCACGAGGAGGCTGAAAGAAAGTTTGCGGGAGTTTCCTGCAACAACTTGGAATGATGTGTATAATTGATACATCATGAAGTTGCAGATAGAAGAAGATACAGTTAAACAACCAAGGGCAGATGAAAGGCCTGGTGGGTCAAGGCGCTCAGAATCAGAGAGAAGGAAGAATAGGTACAAGCCTCACACGGGAAGAGGCGAGCTCTTCTTCCGATTCAAAAAAGAGCGAGGTGTACGAAGAAACGATTCCAATACTCAAGCAAGAATATGATATTATAGCTTTAACGTTAGCACTTCTAAATTGGTGGCTGTTCTAAGAGGAATGTGAGACAAGGTGCGATGGACAAAAGAGATGAGATCAGATCCAAATAAAAGGAACCCAGATTTCTGGTGCGAGTTTCACAATGATCATGGCCATAGAACAAGAGACTGGAGGCTTTTGCAAGGGGAAGTTAAATATCTACTGAGGCAAGGTTATCTACTGATATATTCAGTGAGAAAGGAAAACAATCATACATGAAAAACATGCATGAAACCCCAAAGCCTCCATCACCAAAGAGAACGTAAATTCCATAACCGAAGGAGATTAAGTTAATAGGGTAACATACACGGCTGCAAAAAAACATCAAAGGTCACTCTCACTCACGAGAAACGAGTTCGCTAAGTCTTGGAAGGTGATAGTATAATGTTTGATGGCGAAGATGCGGATAACTTGATGATTCCTCACAACAATGCACTATTAATATATTTACTTGCACATGATACTAATGTTAAACAAGTTTTGATTGACTCAGGTAGCTCAGTGAATATAACTTTACTGAGAGTGGTAGATGAAATGCAAGATAATGATAAGATCATACCAAAATCACGGTCATTATCTGGGTTTGATAATTAAAGCGTCGTTACGTAAGGAGAATTTGTGTTGGCTACGCTTGCAGAAGGAGTCATAAAAGACACAAAGTTCCAGGTAATAGACGCGAACATGACCTATAATATAATCTTGGGTAGGCCATGAATTCATGATATGTATGTTGTCCCGTCCACGTTGTATCAAGTTATCAAATTCCCTTCATAGTACAAGATCCGACAATCTGGGGAGATCAATAGGCCTCACGAAGTATTAATTCGGTGGTGATTTCAAATATAACAACCAACGATGTAGACGCAAAATAACAATTAAATAATTCAGTTGCTTCTTGATAAGTATGGATTTTGACTGCTTATTTGCTCTCTTTTACTTACGTTTTAGCTCAAAAAGGCTTAAAGGTATTTTCGAGAACTAATGAAATGTGCTTTATTTCAGTAATATTGGGAAACGAGCCAAAGAAATGAAAATCAACTCAATTATGAGTAAAATTGGACAAGGACCAAAACAAAGCAAAAAAGACCAAAGTGCGGATCGTACAATACTGTGTGCGGCCACAGACTCTGAAGATTCATTGACAGAATTCCTTAACAAAGTACGGACCGCACAGTTATTGTGCAGCCACAGAAAACAAGAATCAGAGAGATGTGTTTTGGGGACCTGAAGAAGTGCGGACCACATTATTATTATGCGTCCGCAGAATGCTCAAAGTGAGGCCGCACTCATAAATGTGCGGTCCGCTGAAGTTGCCATGTCCAACCCAAGATCAAGAGTGCGACCTCACTTTGAGCATTCTGCGGACGCACAATAATAATGTGGTCTGCACTTCTTCAGGTCCCCAAAACACATCTCCGCAGAAGCTGCCATGTCTAACCCAAGATCAAGAGTGCGACCACACTAAAAAATGTGCGGTCTGCACAATCAGAGGAAGTGTGGACACACCCCAGATTTATGCGAATGCAGAAAGCCAACCTGTCAAGTCAGCCTCAAAGTGTGGACCACACGCAGAATTGTGCGGCTGCACAAACTCCACAGGAGTAATTTTGTCCGATAATTTTAGCTGGGTATAAATAGATATTTTTGTCATTTTATGTTAAGTTGGAGCACCTAAGAACTTAGAGCCATTCATCTTTTACTGTTTTGGGTAACTTTGTAATAGAGTATCATTTTAACATTAGATTTTCTTCCCTTAGTCATTTATTATGAGTTTTATCTTAGTTTCTTCTTTAGTTTCTTCATTTTCTATGAGTAGCTAAATCCTTAGCTAGGGTTGTGACCAAACCCTAGTATGGGTACTTAATGGGCGATTGTTTTAGTTTTTATTTATGTTGGGGCATATGATACTTAGCCTAGTTCTTGCTTGAATTTAAGAATTGATGGTTGCAAACATTGATTCATGCCAAATTGACTTAGTTTCTAATTGAGAAAGAGAGGATAAGTCTAGGAAAACTTGACTAACAAGGAATTAGGGTGAACTCAAGAAATTGATAGCCCCAATTAAAGGGTTGAACTAGAGATAGTAAGACCCGACTTGAGCATTTATCACTTGTCTCGTGAAATACCCATTTGGACTTGAGAAAGCCAAATTGGGACAAAATCACTCAAACTACCGAGAGGTATAAAGTGAGTAATCGTGTGTGATTGCTATAATATTGTATTGGTAAAAAAGAGTTTCACACGTAAGCCAACCTTTGACAACTCAGCCAGTCATGTGGACACAGGAAAACGCAACAACTGGATGTGATTCTTTGAATAGGTACGGTACAAAGAGGCACGGTTCAGTAAACCCACGAACTTATCAGCCACGGGAAACTCAACTTGATCAAAACGGGAGAGAGGCACGGTCAGAATGAGTCTAGACAAAGCTACGAGCAGATTCAAAGACCCACAATTGATTGCTCGAACATTATGTAACCGAACCCCAATTACCATTATCCTTTGTAACGCCTCATTAATGTCATAATTAGTTATTAATAAGTAACCATAGCAAGAGTCGTACGTTATAAGAATCTCCTATATAAGGGAGGGGAATACAACTTGTAAAGGCATCTGATTCTCGAATACAATTAACTTCAATTTTCTATATTTCTGCAATATTGTCTATTATTCATTTTTCTCCATTACCTTGATTATCAATAATCCGTATTCATCTTAAAAATAAGCTTTAGTCAAAGGTTCTAATTCTTTGGTTAAACAGATTGGTTCTGTTACTGGGAATCTGATAATCTTTGTTTATTTTTCAAGTGTTATCCTCTGAATTATGTCAAACTCCAATGGCAACAACCAACAAAGGAGTGGAACCCCAGTTCCATCACTATCAGGAACCCCACGTGGTTCGAGAGAACAATCCCTAGAAATATCCAATAATAACAATGGTGATAATGATCAAACTGTGAAACAAGATTGTGTAAAGCAAATGATTGCAGAGTATATGAGCCAAGCTTTACAGGAATTTGCGAGAGGGTTACTGGTAGCGTTACCTACACCGCCGACGTCACCCCCCAATAACACCATCACCATGGAAAATCCTCAATCTGGGTTGGCAAACTCAGGAAGAGGAGATACTCCTAATGAATCTCTCGAAACGAGACCAGGTATATCTAATAACTCTGAATTACAAAATTTACTGCTAACCATGCAGAAACAGATGAAGGAGCAGAACGATTGCATCGAACAAATTCCTAGAGTACCACTAATCATCAAAGGCATTGATGTTGATAGATATTCTCAACAACTTTGGAAGCCAAGTGCGGCACCCTTGCCTATACCCAAGAAGTTCAAAATGCCTGACGTTCCCAAATATGATGGGACAACTGACCCACGTGACCATGTGATTGCTTTCACTACTGGGGGTAAAAGGAAACGACTTAACAAAACAAGAGACCGAATCAGTCCTTGTCAAAAAATTTGGGAAACACTTACCAAAGGGGTCTTAACCTGGTATTCTCTTCTCCTGGAAAATTCTATTGACTCTTTTGCTGAGCTTGCAGATTCATTTATAAAAGCACATTCTGGTGCACAAAAAGTTGAGAAGAGAATGGAAGACATATTAAAAATAAAACAAGGAGACACGGAACTACTCCGTGAGTTTGTAGAGAGGTTACAACGAGAAAGAATGCAGTTACCCAGGGTGCCTGATAATTGGGTAGCCATGGCATTTGCAAGCAACCTAAACGATTAAAGCTCAAAATCCACGAGACGACTTAAGGAAAGTCTAAGAGAATTCCCCGCTACAACATGGAACGACGTATATAACAGGTACAATACTAAACTCAGAATAGAAGAAGATATCATTGCTCGTTCGAGAGATGAAGATCATTCCAGATACAGACGTCCTGAATCAGATAGAAGATCAGGTAAAAATAGGTAAGATCCTTACTTAGGACCCTCGGGACGCGATATCCGCCCCAGGTTCGAAAACACTAGGTCGGACTATAGACCACAAGGAAGAGACGTAGTCTCATCCTCGTCTAGATCCAGAAAAGATCGAGATGAACGACCTAGAGGTAGTACTCAAATTGGGGATCATACCTTTAATGTAAGTACTACTGAACTTGTCTCAATATTGAGGAACATGGGAGACAAGGTTAAGTGGCCCAAAGAGATGCGGTCAAATCCAAGTAGAAGAAACCCATATCACTGGTGTGAATTTCACAACGATCATGGGCACAAAACTACAGATTGCAGATTTTTACAAGGTGAAGTATAAAATTTATTAAAACATGATTACTTAACAAAATTATTTAGTGATAAAGTTAAACATGCATATATGAGGAACATGCAGGAGCCCCCAAAAGCCTCCTTCTCCAAAACGAACCGTCAACGTGATACATGGGGGTGAAGAAGTAAACGGAGTGATTTGCAAAACAACCACAAAGTACATAATTACACATGGGAAACGGGCTCGTGAAAATATGGAAGAAGACGATATAACCTTCGATGATGTAGATATCAGCGGATTAATGCTTCCGCACAATGATGCTCTGGTAATATCTTTACTTATTCATGACACTAACGTAAAAAGAGTGTTGATTAATCTAGGCAGTTCAGTCAATATCATTTTGCTAAGATTCGTGGAAGAAATGCTACTAAGGAATCAAGTAATCTCAAAACCACAAGCCATATCAGGGTTTGATAACTCTACTNGCCATGGATCCACGACATGAAAGCGATACCCTCCACGTTGCATCAGGTAATTAAATTTCCCTCTGAATGGGGGATTCAACAAATCAAAGGAGATCAGCAGACCGCAAGAAATATAAACTATGTGGTACACTACAACAAGAAAATAGAGATGGAAGAATTACGAGATAAGGGAATCTCCCAAGCAGGTAACACAACCCAAACAGACATGGAAGAAATTACTATCCAAATAGGTACATGTATTATTGCTGAAACAGGTACGAAAGAAAATACTTACGGGAAGGAAAATCAAGTTACCACGGAAGGTATACTATACCACACATATAAAGATTCCAGACCAGACAACATTCGTGAACCGGAGGAAGATGAGCGCATCAAAACAACTACGGAGGAGCTCGTAGCTGTTCCATTATCTGAACAAAAATCTGAGCAGAAAGTGTATATAGGCACGAGGCTAGGCCCTGCTCGAAGAGGTAAGTTAATTGATTATTTAAAGGCTAACGCAGACTACTTTGCATGGTCCAACTCAGATGTGACAGGCATCGCACCAGAAGTGATGACTCATAATCTCAATGAAGATCTATCTTTCGTACCTGTTAAGCAGAAGAAAAGAATGCAACGACCATTCAAGAACCATGTGATCGATGAAGAAGTACAAAAACTCTTGAAGATTTGTTCGATACGAGATGTAACGTACCCTAACTGGATAGGAAAGACCGTGGTAGTACCTAAAAATAATGGCAAGTGGAGAGTATGCGTAGATTATACTGACTTAAATAAAGCATGCCCCAACGATTCATTCCCATTGCCACATATAGATCAAATGATTGATGCCACAACATGTCATGAATTATTGAGCTTCTTAGATGCATATTCTGGTTATAATCAGATTAAAATGAATCCCTCAGATGAGGAAAAAACTTCCTTCATTACAAACAGGGGGACTTACTGTTATAAAGTTATTCCTTTTGGCTTAAAAAATGCTGGAGCCACCTATCAAAGGTTAGTGACCAAAATATTTCAAGAACATATTGGAAAGACGATGGAAGTCTATATTGGTGATATGTTGGTAAAATCAACACAAGCACAAGACCATTTCCAGCATCTCTCTACTGCTTTTGATATTTTACGCAGGTACAATATGAAGTTGAATCCAGAGAACTGCACTTTTGGAGTGCAATCAGGCAAATTTTTGTGTTTCCTTGTATCAAACAGAGGAATAGAGGTAAATCCCGCTCAAATTAAAGCCATAGAGGAAATACCTGATGTTTTAACAAATAAAAAGGAGGTTCAAAGATTGACAGGAAGAATAGCAGCTTTGGGGAGGTTTATTTCTAGATCTTCCGAAAAAAGTTTTAAATTCTTCTCAGTTCTCATAAAATAGAATCAGTTCGAATGGACCGAAGAATGTCAGCAAGGACTCAAGACCCTGAAGATTATCTATCGAAACCACCACTGCTTTCAAAGCCAAAAGAAGGGGAAAGATTGTACATCTACCTGGCTGTCTCAGAAATTGCTGTAAGTGCAGTATTGGTAAGAGAAGAAAAAGGTAAACAATCACCTATCTATTATGTAAGTAAAATTTTGCTAGATGCTCAGACTAGATATCCACATCTGGGAAAATTAGCCTTAGCTTTAATAATGGCATCTAGAAAATTATGACCCTATTTTCAATGTCACCCAATCACCGTTGTGACCTCATATCCCTTTAAGAAATATTTTGCATAAACAGGAATTGTCAGGAATATTAGCCAAGTGGGCCATAGAATTAAGTGAGCATGAAATAATCTTTCAGCCTAGGACTGGAATTAAGTCTCAAATACTAGCTGATTTTGTTGCTGACTTGATTAATAACATTGTATCTGAAGTAGCAAAAGAGTTACAACTCTTTAACGGTGTTAATCCAGGCCTATGGACCTTGTTCATAGATAGTTCTTCAAATATAAAAGGAGCCGGCTTAGACGGGTGAAAAGACACGACAAGCTATCAAGTGTTATCCTATAACTAACAATGAAGCAGAGTACGAAGCTGTTATTGCAGGGCTTGAACTCGCACGGGAACTCTCAATCGAGCAAATTGTGATCAACAGCGACTCCCAACTGGTAGTAAATCAGATACAGGGGACTTACATCGCTCGAGAGACTAGAATGCAACAGTATCTTGAAAAAGCACGAGAGCTCGTGAGACAATTCAAAACATGGAAGGTAATGCAAATACCTAGAGAGGAAAATGCAGAAGCCGATGCACTAGCTAACCTAGCAGCAGTCACGGAAGTAACGAACAAA
>ML396519.1:0-103112 GCA_005239525.1 Nicotiana knightiana | reverse complement strand
AGATCCTTAGTGAAAACCCTAATCAGAGCTGGATACTATTGGCCTAAGATGGAAGAAGAAGCCGATAACTTCGTATCCAAATGTGACAGATGCCAAAGGTTTGCCAATAACATGCATCGACCAGCGGAATTATTACATCCAATAATATCCCCCATGGCCTTTCATGAAATGGGGTATGGACATAGTCGGACCTCTTCCCACAACTAAAGGACAGTTATGGTTTTTACTCGTGCTAACCGAATATTTTACAAAATGGGTAGAGGAAGAGTCGTTCAAACAAGTGCGAGAAAAGGAAGTTAAAAGATTCTTATGGCGAAACATAATATGCCGCTTTGGAATACCAAAGGAAATCGTGTGTGATAATAGTTCAGAATTCATAGGCTCGCAAATCACAGAATTCATCGAAAGTTGGCAAATCAAGCGGATCACTTCAACTCCGTACCATCCCGTGGCTAATGGTAAGGATGAGCCAACAAATAAGGTCATCATCAACAATCTAAATAAGCGGCGGGATAAAGCCAAATAAAACTGGCCTGATGAGTTACCAGCGGTACTATGGGCATACAGAACAACCTCAAAAATAACCACGGGAGAAACTCCTTTCACACTTGTTTATGGCTCAGAAGCCTTAATACCTGTGGATATTGGCGAACCAAGCATAAGGTTCTCAACAGCCACGGAGGGAGAAAACAACGACGAATTGAGGACCAACCTGGACCTGCTCGAACCACGGAGAGAAGCAACATTGATAAGGATGGCAGCTCAAAAACAAATCATAGAACGTTATTACAATCGTAAAGATCATCTCAGGTACTTCAAGATTTGGGACTTCGTCCTAAAAAAAGTCTTTCAATCAACGAAAGAAGCAGGTGCAGGAAAGCTAAATCCAAACTGGGAAGGACCTTACAAAAGATTCGAGGTATAACTGGGAAAGGCGCCTATGAGTTGGAAGCTATGGATGGCAGAGTTCTACCAACAAGTTGGAACGCCATCCACATAAAGAAGTATTACTTCTAAAAGAAAAGAATACCCCCGTCAGGTAAAACATGTTCGATTTTATTTTGAACATTTAAAAATTTTACTAACTTTTTTAGATGATAGGCATAAAGCTAAACGATCACCAGATGATGATATTAGACCTGCAAAGACGCGAGGAAATAACACAATTCCCGGTCTAGGGTTACACTTTCTGATGGATGTTTTAAAAAGGGTTAAGCAGTCATCATCTAAAAAACTATATACCTTCGAGTCCGGAATATTTTTCCTTTTCAGGAAAAGGACCACAAGGAAAGGAATAATCAAGTGCTCGAGATTTCATCCTTCAAAGCTCAAACACTTGGGGGACTATACAGTATGAAAGACTAAGACGAAGCAAAGACGACTATCATAAAGTCAAAAGCTCGAGTCTAAATACCCATCTACCCAATGAGACAAGTGACACGAGCAGAATCGAAAGAAATCAAAAGAGCCATCCAAATACAAAGTCTAATACAAAAAGCAAAAACCTTCGAACATATTCAAGTTGAAAGATCTGAACCCTTGTATTTGTTCAAGAAATGGTTATCAAATAAAAACATTTACGAATAAGAAAACATTTCCCTCGTACTTATTAGAAAATTGTTTCCAAAACAGTTGCGGGTAAAAACCCCAATCTTTATAAAAACCGTTACTGGTAAAAAACAGTTGTTTCCTTGTATTAATATTGAAAAATTGTTACCTATGAAAAACAGTTACGAAATACAAGACCATATCAAATCTGTTAAACAAAAATAANTGCCTATTACAAAAAGGCACACATTTAATATGACACCGTGCCTATTACAAAAAAGGTACGAGTAGTCTAAAGCATTCCACATGCAAAACTCGAAGGTAAAACTAAAACTTCAAAAAATGAAGCATGCAAAAGACTTAAAGAGTAAAACAGAAACTCAACAAAAGTCGAACTAACATTTATTTATTAAAACGGCTAAAACTAAGTATCAACTTATACTTAGCCGTATAAAATTTTTATACATTGTGGTGCCCCTAAGTTGTCATTTGGGGACTTTAAGGAAATCCAAATTTACCCTCGATGGGACAGGGGGTAACCACCAATTGATACAAAGAAAAAAAAGGGATAAACCAACTAAATCTTTTCAAGAGAGGGGTTGACTTCGGTGGCAGAAGGAGCGGGAGCAACTGGGGATGAAGAGGCATGAGCGGCTGGAGTCTCACCATCAGGTAGAGAGAGGTTATGACCTTGTTGAGCCTTCTTCATGGCTTTCTTAGTTTTGACTATTTCAGCACTAAGGTCAAAACCCTCTTGACTCATTTCCATCAATGTGTCAAGGTGAGAATTCATGTACGCCCAGCTCACATCGTCAGCAGCCACCTCTTCCAGATCTTCATAATCCTTTGCCCATACTTGAAGCTCAGCTCTCAGTCCGTCCTTCTTCGCTTCCGCAGCTTCATGGGCGGCCCTTAATGGAACAATCGACTCATCTAAAATTTGAGCTTTGTCTAAATCCCTACGAAGGTCTTCTTGAGTACGAGTGAGTGATTGCACGAGCTCGCCTGAGTATTCCTCCTTCTGCCCCAACAAGTTCTTCAAGTCTCTAATCTCCTCTGAGGCACGGGACAACTGCTCCACGAATGAAGACTCCAGAACACTCTTATCTTTATCATCCTGACTGCAAGAAGCCCTCTCTAGTGCCAGTTCTGCTGCCATTAGTCTCATCTGCCGCTTCAAGGTACTCCTTTCATCTTCTAAAGCATCCATGTCAATCCTTAGGCTATCATACTGTGCTCTCCAATTATCAACATCGGCCTGCAACTCTTTTGTCTCTTAGTCCATGTTTGAAATCCTCTTCGTAAGCCCCATGCCTATAAGGTTAGTCTACAAGAAATAAACCAGTCAGATATGGTGAATTTCATACACGAGAGTGAAAGAGGATAACTTGCATCATACCTACAAAGAAGTATGCACGACCTCATTGGCCCACGTAAGAGCACCGTGGCTGGCTAGCTTTGATTTCTTAGAGGGACCTATCAAAGGCTTGAGCCACACTTCGGGCTCCCCCATTTTCTTGAAAAGATTCCCCTAAGCTGGAACCTCTATTACAACCTGTCGTATCTCTCTGCTGGAATACCCTACTTCCCTAACGGAAGGCATGGAAGTAGGCAGAGATGGAACAACAACAGACACGGAAGGTTGAGGAGCTGGAGAAGCCATGGGCAAAGCAGCAGGCACAGAGAATTGAAGAGTTGAAGAAGTTACAGGCAAAGCAATAACATAAGTTGAAATAGCCAAAGGAACAGACGAAACAACTTCTCTCAAAGAAGCAGGAATGACAGCAGCCAAAGGGATGTCGTCAGGATCAAGATCAACACCCTCATGAATAGGGGAATGTGAAACATCATCAAGGACAGGGGGCTCAATCACAGACACGGAAGGCAAGGTTAAGGCTGTAGGCTCATCATCTAAAACGATTCGCCTTCTCCGTGGCCTGTGCACTAAAGCACCCTCTTCTTCTTCTTCTACGGAACGAAACTCACTATTCTTACTCTTCTAGGAAGATGAACCAACAATAATTTCCTGGGCCTGAGCCAAGGGCATCTTCAGGATAGATGAAGCAGACACCCCACGAGCAGAGAACCCTATTAAAAGGGAAAAAGTTAAACGACAAAAAAGAGACTCGAGTAGGGAAAGAAGCAAGAACAAGAGCTTCACTTACCGTGGGTCTTTACTTGCCAACCATACCTCCCAGCGAGGTACTTCCAAGATCTCTCTTTTGAAGGAGCAACAGACAATAATTTTTCTACCCAATCACGAATACCGGAGACATTCTCAACAGTATTCATGATTGCTGAGAGAAGAAAAAACAGATACGACGTTAACAAAATGTCTCAAGTCAAAAAAAAGTAAATGTGAGCTAAAGCATACTCACGTGCGCGACTCCACTTCTCAGGTGTATTGGTAAAAAAGAGTTTCACACATAAGCCAGCCTTTGACAACTCTGTTAGTCACGTGGACACGCGGTAGCTGGAAATAACTCTTTGAAGAGGTATGATACAAAGAGACACGGTTCAGTAAACCCACGAACTCATCAGCCACGACAAGTTCAATTTGATCAAAACGGGAGAGAGGCACGATCAGAATGAATCTAGACAAAGCTACGGGCAAATTCACAAACCCACAATTGATTACTCGAATGTTATGTAATTGAACCCCTATTTACCGTTATCCTTGTAACGCCTCATTAATATCATAATTAGTCATTAATGAGTAACCATAGCAGCAGTCTTACGTTATAAGAATCTCCTATATAAGGGCGGGGAATACAGCTTCTAAAGGCATCTGATTCTTGAAATACAATCAACTTCGATCTTTTATTTCTGTAATATTGTCTATTGTTCATTTTTCCATTATCTCGATTATCAGTAACCCGTATTCATCTAAAAAATAAGCTTTAGTCAAAGGGTTTAATTCTTTGGTTAAATAAATTGGTTCCGTTACTTGGAATTTGATAATCTTTGTTTACTTTCCAAGTGATATCCTTGGAATTATGTCAAACCCCAACGACAATAGCCAGCAAAGAAGTGGAACCCCAGTTCCATCACCTTCAGGAACCCCACATGGTTCAAGGGAACAATCTCCAGAAAGATCCAATAACAACCATGATAATAATGATCAAACTGTGGAACAAGATCATGTAAAGCAAATGATTGCAGAGTATGTGAGCCAAGATTTGCAGGAATTTGCGAGAGGATTACCAAAAGCGTTGCCTACACCGCCAACGCCACCCTCCAATAACACCATCACCATGGAAAATCCTCAATCTGGGTTGGCAAACTCAGAAAGAGGAGATACTCCTAATGAATCTCTCGAAACGAGACCAGGTATATCTAATAACTCAGAATTACAAAATTTACTGTTAACCATGCAGAAACAGATGAAGGAGCAGAACGATCGCATCAAACAAATTCCTGGTGTACCACCTGTTATCAAAGGCATCGATGTTGATAGATATTCTCAACAATCGTAGAAGCCTAGTGCGGCACCTTTGCCTATACCCAAGAAGTTTAAAATGCCTAACGTTCCCAAATATGATGGAAAAACTGACCCACGCGACCATGTGACTGCTTTCACAACTGGGGTAAAAGGCAACGACTTAACGAAACAAGAGATTGAATCAGTCCTTGTCAAAATATTTGGGGAAACACTTACCAAAGGGGCTCTAACCTGGTACTCTCGTCTCCCTGAAAATTCTATTGGCTCTTTTGCTGAGCTTGCAGATTCATTTATAAAAGCACACTCTGGTGCACAAAAAGTTGAGAAGAGAATGGAAGACATATTAAAAATAAAACAAGGAGACACGGAACTACTTCGTGAGTTTGTAGATAGGTTTCAACGAGAAAGATGTAGTTACCCNAAGCCACCAGGCGACTTAAGGAGAATCTAAGAGAATTCCCCGCCACAACATGGAACGATGCATATAACAGGTACAATACTAAACTCAGAATAGAAGAAGATATCATTACTCGTTCGAGAGATGAAGATCATTCCAGATTAAACGACCTGAATCAGATAGAAGATCAGGTAAAAAT
This sequence comes from Nicotiana knightiana, assembly GCA_005239525.1. NCBI lineage: Eukaryota > Viridiplantae > Streptophyta > Magnoliopsida > Solanales > Solanaceae > Nicotiana > Nicotiana knightiana. Next base: position 97,526 of record ML396519.1, on the reverse strand, counting down.
AGGTACGATCCTTACTTAGGACTCTTGGGACACGATATCCGCCCCAGGTTTGAAAACATTAGGTCAGACTATAGACTATAAAGAAGAGATGTAATCTCATCCTCGTCTAGATCTAGAAAATATCGAGATGAACGACCTAGAGGTAGTACTCAAATTGGGGATCATACCTTTAATGTAAGTACTACTGAACTTGTCTCAATATTGAAGAACACGGGAGACAAGGTTAAGTGGCCCAAAGAGATGCGGCCAAATCCAAATAGAAGAAACCCAGATCACTGGTGTGAATTTCACAATGATCATGGGCACAATACTGCGGATTGCAGTCTACAAGGAGAAGTAGAAAATTTGTTAAAACAAGGCTATTTAACAGAATTGTTTAGTGATAAAGGTAAACAGGCATACATGAGGAACATGCAGGAGCCCCTAAAGCCTCTATCTCCAAAACGAACCGTTAACGTAATACACGGCGGTGATGAAGTAAATAGAGTGATTTTCAAAACAACCACAAAGTTCACAATTACACCCGGGAAACGTGCTCGTGGAGAGGACGATATAACCTTCGATGATGTAGATAGCAGCGGATTAATGCTTCCGCACAATGATGCTCTGGTAATATCTCTACTTATTCATGACACTAACGTGAAAAGAGTGTTGATTGATCCAGGCAGTTCAGTCAATATCATTTTGCTAAGAGTCGTGGAAGAAATGCTACTGGGGAATCAAGTAATCCCAAAATCACGAGCCATATCCGAGTTTGATAACTCTATGGTTATAACAAAAGAAGAAATTGAGCTTAACGCCTATGCTGAGGGGGTGATCAAAAGAGCTAAGTTCCAAGTAATCGATACTCACATGGATTATAACGTGATCATTGAAAGGCCATGGATCCACGACATGAAAGCTATACCCTCCACGTTGCATCAGGTAATTAAATTTCCCTATGAATTGGGGATTTAATGAATCAAAAGAGATCAGCAGACCGCAAAAATATAAATTATGTGGTACACTACAACAAGAACATAGAAGTGAAAGAATTACAAGATAAGGAAATCTCCCAGACAGGTAACACCGCCCAAACAGACATGGAATAAATTACTGCCCAAATCGGTACAAAAGATATTATTGCTGAAACAGGAACGAAAGAAAATACTTACGAGCAGAAGAGTAAAGTTACCACGGAAGGTGTACTGTACCACACAGATGCAGATTCCAGACCGGACGTCATTCATGAACTGGAGGAAGATGAGCACGTCAAAACAACTACAGAGGAGCTCGAAGCTGTTCCCTTATCTGAACAAAAACCTGAGCAAAATGTGTATATAGGCACGAGGCTAAGACCCAATCGAAGAGGTAAGTTAATTAATTATTTAAAGACTAACGCAGACTATTTTTCGTGGTCACACTCAGATATGACATGCATCCCACCAGAAGTGATGACTCATAAACTAAATGAAGATCTATCCTTCATACCTGTTAAGCAGAAGAAAAGAAAGTAAAGACCATTCAAGAACCAAGTGATCGACGAAGAGGTACAGAAACTCTTTAAGATTGGTTCGATACGAGAGGTAACGTACCTTAACTGGTTGGCAAATACCATGGTAGTACCTAAAAAGAATGGCAAGTGGAAAGTATGTGTAGATTATACTGATTTAAACAAAGCATGCCCCAAGGATTCATTCCCATTGACTCATATAGATCAAATGATTGATGCTACCGCAGGTCATGAACTATTAAGCTCTCTAGATGCATATTCGGGGTTATAATCAGATTAAAATAGATGACGAGGAAAAAACCTCATTTATCACGAATAGAGGAACCTATTGTTATAAAGTCATGACTTTTGGCCTAAAAAACGCTGGAGCCACCTATCAAAGGCTAGTGACCAAGATGTTCCAAGAACATCTGGAAAAAATGAAGGAGGTGTACATCGATGACATGTTGGTAAAATCAACACAAGCACAAGACCATTTCCAGCACCTATCTACTGCTTTTGATATTTTACGCAGGTACAATATGAAGTTGAATCCAGAGAACTGCACTTTTGGAGTGCAATCAGGCAAATTTTTGTGTTTCCTTGTATCAAACAGAGGAATAGAGGTAAATTCCGCTCAAATTAAAGCCATAGAGGAAATATCTGATGTTTTAACAAATAAAAAGGAGGTTCAAAGATTGACAGAAAGAATAGCAGCTTTGGGGAGGTTTATTTCTAGATCTTCCGAAAAACGTTTTAAATTCTTCTCAGTTCTCATAAAACAGAATCAGTTCGAATGGACTGAAGAATGTCAGCAAGCCCTCAAGAACCTGAAGATTTATCTATCGAAACCACCACTGCTTTCAAAGCCAAAAGAAGGGGAAAGATTGTACATCTACCTGGCTGTCTCAGAAATTGCTGTAAGTGCAGTATTGGTAAGAGAAGAAAAAGGTAAACAATCACCTATCTATTATGTAAGTAAAACTTTGCTAGATGCTGAGACTAGATATCCACATCTGGAAAAGTTAGCTTTAGCTTTAATAATGGCATCTAGAAAATTACGATCCTATTTTCAATGCCACCCAATCACTGTTGTGACTTCATATCCTTTAAGAAATATTCTTCATAAACAAGAATTATCAGGAAGATTAGCCAAGTGGGCCATAGAATTAAGTGAGCATGAGATAATTGATCAGCCTAGGACTGCAATTAAGTCTCAAATAGTAGCTGATTTTGTTGCTGACTTTAGTAATGGCGTTGTATCTGAAGTAGAAAAAGAGTTACAACTCTTTAATGGTGTTAATCCAGGCCTGTGGACCTTGTTCACTGATGGTTCTTCAAATGTAAAAGGCGCTGGCTTAGGCATAGTCTTAATAACACCCACGGGTGAAAAGGCACGACAAGCTATAAAGTGTTATCCTATCACTAACAATGAAGCAGAGTACAAAGCTGTTATTGCAGGGCTTGAACTTGCACGGGGTCTCTCAATCGAGCAAATTGTGACCAACATCGACTCCCAACTGGTAGTAAATCAAATACAGGGGACTTACATCGCTCGAGAAACTAGAATGCAACAGTATCTTGAAAAAGCACGAGAGCTCGTGAGACAATTCAAAACATGGAAGGTAGTGAAAATACCTAGAGAGGAAAATGCAGAGACAGATGCATTAGCTAACCTCGCAGCAGTCACGGAAGTAACGAACAAAGACAATACAATTGTCGTTCAACTATTTCATTCAATAATAGACCAAGACATGAATGAGGTAACTTTCAACAACCTAACCTGGGACAGGAGAAACGAAATTCTTAATTTTTTGTAGAATGGCACCATACCTGAAGAAAGGAAAGCGGCTCAAGCACTACGCCACAAAGCTGCACGGTACTGCCTTATTCGAAACTTACTTTATCGCAAGATGCGGAGGACCCCTAGCTAAATGCCTTGGGCCTAACGAAACAAAATTTATGATGAAAGAAGTCCACGAAGGATGCTGTGGAAATCACTCAGGGGCAAGATCCTTAGTGAAAACACTAATCAGAGCCGGATAATATTGTCCTAAGATGGAAGAAGAAGCCGAGAATTTCGTATCCAAATGTGACAGATGCCAAAGGTTTGCTAATAACATGCATCGACCAACGAAATTATTACATCCAATAATATCCCCATGGACTTTCATGAAATGGGGGATGGGTATAGTAGGACCTTTACCCACAGCTAAAGGACAAGTACGATTTTTACTTGTACTAAACGACTATTTTACAAAATGGGAAGAGGCAGAGGCGTTCAAAAAAGTGCGAGAAAAGGAAGTTAAAAGCTTCTTATGGTGACACATAATATGCCGCTTTGGAATACCAAAAGAAATCGTGTGTGATAATGACCCACAATTCATAGGCTCACAAATCACGAAATTCTTCCAAAGTTGGCAAATCAAGCGGATCATTTCAACGCCGTACCACCCCGTGGCTAACGGTCAAGCTGAATCAACGAATAAGGTCATCATCAACAATCTAAAGAAGCGGCTAAATAAAGCCAAAGGAAACTGGCCTGATGAATTACCAGCGGTACTATGGGCATACAGAACAACCTCAAAAATAGCCACGGGAGGAACTCCGTTCGCACTTGTTTATGGCTCAGAAGCCTAAATACCTGTGGAGATTAGCGAACCAAGCATAAGGTTCTCAACAGCCACGGAAGATGAAAATGACGACGAACTAAGGATCAACCTGGACCTGCTCAAACCACGGCGAGAATCAACATTGATACGGATGGAAGCTCAAAAACNAAAAAAGTCTTTCAATCAACAAAAGAAGCAGGTGCAGGAAAGCTAAATCCAAACTGGGAAGGACCTTACAAAATCCAAGGGATAGCTGGAAAAGGCGCCTATGAGTTGGAAGCTATGGAAGGCAGAGTTCTACCAACAAGCTAGAACTCCATCCATCTAAAGAAGTATTACTTCTAAAAAGAAAAGAATACCCCCCGTCATGTATCACATGTTCGATTTTATTTTGAACATTTAAAATTTTTTACTAACTTTTTTAGATGATCGGCACAAAGCTTACCCATCACCAGATGATGATATTAGACCTGCAAAGACGCGAGGAAATAACTCAATTCCCGGTCTAGGGTTACACTTTCTGATGGACGTTTTAAAAGGGGTTAAACCGTCATCATCTAAAAAACTATATACCTTCGAGTCCGGAATGTTTTTCCTTTTCAGGAAAAGGACCACAAGGAAGGAATAATCAAGTGCTCGAGATTTCATTCTTCAAAGCTCAAACACTTGGGGGACTATACAGTATGGAAGGCTAAGACGAAGCAAAGAAGACTATCAGAAAGTCAAAAGCTCGAGCCTGAAGACCCATCTACCCAACAAGACAAGTGACATGAGCAGAATCGAAAAAAATCAAAAGAGCCATCCAAATACAAAGCCTAATGCAAAAACCTTCGAACATATTCAAGTTGAAAGGCAAAATGTTAGTCACGAGAAAGAAATGTACATCTTTATACTTATTCAAAACTGTTGTAACAAAAACAATTAGGGGAAAAAGATCGTCATTAATATACTCATTCAAAAAACTGTTCTCGAATAAAACAGTTATGGATGAAAGATCTAAACCCTTGTATTTGTTCAAGAAACTATTATCAAATAAAAACAGTTACGAATAAGAAAACATTTCCCTCGTACTTATTAGAAAACTGTTGCTAAACAGTTACGGGTAAAAACCCCAATCTTTATAAAAACTGTTACTAAACAGTTATGGGTAAAAACCCCAATATTTGTAAAAACTGTTACAAAACAGTTGCGGGTAAAAACCTCAATCTTTATAAAATCTGTTACAAAACAGTTGCGGGTAAAAACCCCAATCTTTATAAAAACTGTTACTAGTGAAAAACAGTTATTTCCTTGTATTAATATCGAAAAACTGTTACCTATGAAAAACAGTTACGAAATACAAGAGTATATTAAATTTGTTAAACAAAAACAGTTGCAAGCCTGAGTTTTAGACGATAACCAAACACATGTAACATGTCATGGAAGTTCAAACAAAAAAATTTCCTTGGAAACATTCTTAAACATGTGTAAAATTCCTATCACTCTATTGCATTATCATGAAGTTGAGACGTCTTCTTCATGTCAATTATAAAGGGACCTCTTCCATAAATTATGCCTATTACAAAAAGGCACACATGTAATATGACACCGTGCCAATTATAAAAAAAGGTACGAGTAGTCTAAAGCATTCCACATGCAAAACTCGAAGGTAAAACTAAAACCTCGAAAAATAAAGCATGCAAAAGACTTAAAGAGTGAAACAGAAACTCAACAAAAGTCAAACTAATATTTATATATTAAAAACGGCTAAAACTAAGTATTAAGTTATACTTAGCCGTATAAGATTTTTATATTTACATTGTGGTGCCCCTAACTTGTCATTTGGGGACTTAAAGGAAATCCAAATTTACCCCCGATGGGACTGGGGGTAACCACCAATTGATACAAAGAAAAAGAAAAAAGGGATAAACCAACTAGATCTTTTCAAAGAGAGGGGTTGACTTCAGAGGTAGAAAGAGCNGCTTCATGAGCGGCCCTTAATGGAATAATCGACTCCTCTAAAGCTTGAGCTTTGTCTAAAGCCCTTCGAAGATCTTCTTGAGTACGAGTGAGTGATTGCACGAGCTCGCGTGAGTATTCTTCCTTCTTGCCCAGCAAGTTCTTCAGGTCTCAAATCTCCTCTAAGGCACGGGACAGCTGCTCCGCAAACGAAAACTCTAGAACACTCTTGTCTTTGTCAGCTTGACTGCAAGAAGCCTGCTCCACTTCTAGTTCTGTTGTCATAAGTCTCATTTGACGCTTCAAGGTACTCCTATCCTCTTCTAAAGCATCTATGTCAATCCTTAGGCTATCATACTTTGCTTTCCAATTATCAGCTTCTGCCTGCAACTCTCTTGTCTCTTGGTCTGTGTTTGAAATCCTCTGCATAAGCTCCATGCCTATGAGGTTAATCTATAAGAAGTAAACCAGTTAGATATGGTATTCATATACGAGAGTGAAAGAGGATAACTTACACCATACCGTCAAAGAAGTATGCACGGCCTCATTTGCCTATGTAAGAGCATCGTGGCTAGCTAGCTCTACTTTCTCAGCGGGACCTATTTAAGAATTGAGCCACACTTTAGGCTCACCCGTCTTCTTTAAAAGGTTTCCCTCAGCTGGAACCTCTATTACCACCTGCCGCATCTCTTTGCTGGAAGACCCTACTTCCCTAACGGAAGGCATGGAAGCAGGCAGAGATGGAACATCAACAGGCACGGAAGGTTGAGGAGCTGGAGAAGCAACAGGCAAAGGAGCAGGCACGGAGAGTTGAAGAGTTGAAGAAGTTACAGGCAAAGCAGCAACTAAAGTTGAGATAGCCAAAGGAATAGACGAAACTTCTTCTCTCAAAGAAGCAGGAAAGACATCAGCCAAAGGAACGTCATTAGGAGCGATATCAATATCACCGTGAATAGGGGAATGTGGAACATCATCAAAGATAGGGGGCTCGATCGTAGACATGGAATGCAAGGTTGAGGCAGCAGGCTCGTCATCTAAAACCATTCGCCTTCTCCATGGCCTGTGCACTAAATCACCCTCTTCCTCTTCCTCCATGGAACGAGATTCACTAATCTTCCTCTTCGAGGAAGATGAACCGATGATAATTTCCTGGGCTTGAGCCAAGGACATCTTCGAGATAGAGGAAGAAGACACCCCACGAGCATTGAATCCTATTAAAAGGGAAAAAGTTAAACGACAAAAAAAGAGACTCGAGTAAGGAAAGAAGCAAGAACAAGAGCTTCACTTACCGTGGGTCTTTACTTGCCAACCATACCTCCCAGCGAGGTACTTCCAAGATCTTTCTTCAGAAAGAGCAACAAACAACAGTTTTTCTACCCAATCACGAATACCGGAGATATCCTCGACAGTATTTATGATTGCTGAAAGAAGAAAAATAAACAGACACGGTGTTAAATAATACATCTCAAGTCAAAACAAGAAAAAGTAAATGTGAGCTAAAGCATACTCACGTGCGCGATTCCACTTCTCAGGGAAGGGAAGATTTTCTTCACCCACTAAACCAGCAGTGGCTACAGCAACATAACGAAGGTACCAACCCCTATCCTTATCGTCTGCAGGGGTTACTAACACTCTTTTGCTTCTAGCAGTCAGAGTAAGAACCCCTTCACAAAATAAGGTAGGAGAGTAGAGGTGAATAAGGTGGTTGAAGGAAAAAGGAACCGAGGCTAAAGAAGCCAAACTCCTAAGGCATGCGACAACTCGCCACACATGAAGGCCAACTTGTCCTAAGCATATATTGAAAAAATGGCAAAACTCAATTATAACTGGATCAATAGGGGGTCTAAACCCTAAAGTGAAAGGATAAGTATAAACAAAAGAATATCCCGTCTTGTAAGACGTTATTCTTTGATTACTATTCGGAATATAGACGGGAAAGTAAGATTTCCATGAGCACTCAGTTCGAACAAGGGAAATCTGACCCTCAGTTATAATGGTTGGGTATCTTTCTACACTATCAAGAGAAGAAGACTGATCTACAATGCGAAAACAAACTCAACAGGGACACTTTCATCGACTCCAAGTTCACGAAGGCGTTCGCCTCTACCCCTAGACGAAGACCGAGAAACCCTAAATCTCGGAATAACTAGAGATATAGTGGAAGGAGAAGGAACTATTTGAGAAGAAGAAAAGCCCCTCGAAGGAGTGGATTCTAGACTTCTAAGTCTACCACCCCTCCGACTCCTAGTCGGAGCAGAAGATGGCGCGAAGCTCTCAATGTCTATTACTCTTTAAGGTTGGTTTGAAGAAGACATGTTTACAAAGGCAAAGAAGAAAGTTTTTCACAGAAAACAGAAGTAGAAAAGTGTTTCGTGGAGCAAAGAAAAGAAAACATGTATTTATACTTGAAGACAACCGTCAAACATGATGAAAAAGGAATATAATGAGGAAAAGTCATAATTGAAGATGTCACTTCAGGACTGACACAGCTGTAAAAAGCTCTAAAAGGTGCTGAGTAAATGTAGAACCAATCCGAAAAGGACACGTGGTATGAGCATTAAATGGAAGTGACAAACGACGCCTATGGTACAGAGAAGGATACAATGATTCAAGGAAAAGCGGCGGCAAAATATTCCCGCCATAAATGAATATCCACTTACCAATTATTAATCGTTAAATATATGGTAAGTAGGGGGACTATCTGTATTGGTAAAAATAGTTTCACACGTAAGCCAGCCTTTGACAACTCAGTTAGTCACGTGGACATGCGGTAGCTGAAAATAACTCTTTGAAGAGGTACGATACAAAGAGACACGGTTTAGTAAACCCATGAACTCATCAGCCACGAAAAGTTCAATTTGATCAAAATGGGAGAGAGGCACAGTCAGAATGAATCTAGACAAAGCTACGAGCAGATTCACGGACCCACAATTGATTACTCGAACGTTATGTAACTGAACCCCTATTTACCGTTATCCTTTATAACACCTCATTAATGTCATAATTAGTCATTAATGAGTAACCATAGCAGCATTCGTACGTTATAAGAATCTCCTATATAAGGGAGGGGAATACAGCTTGTAAAGGCATCTGATTCTCGAAATACAATCAACTTCGATCTTTTATTTCTATATTATTGTCTATTATTCATTTTTTCATTATCTCGATTATCAGTAACCCATATTCATCTTAAAAATAAGCTTTAGTCAAAGGGTCTAATTCTTTGGTTAAACATCAGGGGAGGGAAGATTTTCTTCACCCACTAAACCAACAGTGGGTACAACAACATACCGGAGGTACCAACCCCTATCCTTATCATCTCCAGGGGTTACCAACACTCTTTTGCTTCTAGCAGTCAGAGTAAAAACCCCTTCACGAAATAAGGTAGGAGAGTAGAGATAAATAAGAAGGTTGAAGGTAAAAGGAACCGAGGCTAAAGAAGCCAAACTCCTAAGACATGCGACAACTCGCCACACAAGCGGGCCAACTTGTCCTAAGCAGATAATGAAAAAATGGAAAAACTCAATTATAACTGGGTCTATAGGGGGTGTAAACCCTAAAGTGAAAGGGTACGTATAAACAAAAGAATATCTCGTCTTGTAAGACGTTATTATTTGATTACCATTTGGAATATAGACAGGAAAATCAGACCTCCAAAAGCACTCGCTACGAACAAGGGAAATCTGACCCTCACTTATAAGGGTTGGATATCTTTCGACACTATCAAGAGAAGAAGATTGATCTATAAGAACTTGACTATCCCTAGCAAAAACAAACTCAGCAGGGACAATTTCATCGACTCCAGGTTCACGAAGGCGTTTGCCTCTACCACTAGACAAAGACCGAGAAATCCTAAACCTCGGAGAAACAGGAGATCTAGTGGAAGGAGGAGGAACTATCTGAGAAGAAGAGGAGCCCCTCAAAGGAGTGGATCCTAGACTTCTAAGTCTACCACCTCTCCGACTCCTAGTCTGAGCAGAAGATGGTGCTAAGCTCTCAATTTTTATTACTCTTTAAGGTTGGTTTGAAGAAGACATGTTTACAAATACAAAGAAGAAAGTTTTTCACAGAAAACAGAAGTAGAAAAGTGTTTCGTGGAAGCAAAGAAAAGAAAAAAATGTATTTATACTTGAAGACAACCGTCAAACATGAAGAAAAAGGAAAATAATGATGAAAAGTCATAATTGAAGATCTCACTTTGGGACTGGCACAACCGCAAAAAGCCCTAAAAGGTGCTGAGTAAATGCAGAACCAATCCAAAAAGGACACGTGGTATGAGCATTAAATGGAAGATAAACGACGCCTATGGTGCAGAGAAGGATACAATGATTCAAGGAAAAACGACGGCAAAATATTCCCGCCATAAATGAATATCCACTTACCAAATATTAATCGTTAAATATATGGTAAGTGCGGGGACAACCTGTATTGGTAAAAAAGAGTTTCACACGTAAGCCAGCTTTTGATAACTCAGCCAGTCACGTGGACACAGGAAAATGCGACAGCTGGATGTGATTCTTTGAAGAGGTACGGTACAAAGAGGCACGATTCAGTAAACCCACGAACTTATCAGCCACGGGAAACTCAACTTGATCAAAACGAGAGAGAGGCACGGTCAGAATGAATCTAGACAAAGCTACGGGCAGATTCAAAGACCCACAATTGATTGCTCGAACGTTATGTAACCGAACCCCAATCACCGTTATCCTTTGTAACGCCTCATTAATGTCATAATTAGTTATTAATGAGTAACCATAGCAAGAGTCGTACGTTATAAGAATCTGCTATATAAGGGAGGGGAATACAACTTGTAAAGGCATCTGATTCTCGAATACAATTAACTTCGATTTTCTATATTTCTGCAATATTGTCTATTATTCATTTTTCTCCATTACCTTGATTATCAGTAACCCGTATTCATATTAAAAATAAGCTTTAGTCAAAGGGTCTAATTCTTTGGTTAAACAATTATATCCCGATCAACCAAACATTCCCTAAAGCTCTCAATCTGTTAGGTAACCAACTAGGCGGAAGTCACAACTCTAGATCTTTCATAACTTCAAAAACACAAAACCAAAAACATTGTCTCTTAGCTTTACCATTTCAAGCATTAGCATAAAAGTTAGAAGTAGAAACAACAACTGAATATGTGGAAGTGCAATCTTGGACACGTCATTTACTAGACTAGATATATACCTAATCCCACATAAATCTCTCTGTGGAATCGACCCCGACTCGCGTTGGGTATTTATAATTGCATCGACCACCTCACAATCCTAAGTAGTGGTGTGAATTTGGGCGACGTCACTTCTATCCACACCTCAACTGAAAGCACACAAGGTCAGCTTGATATGGATTCAAGACCTGATGTGATTCAAAAACCAGAGGAACGAGAACATCAAAACAACCACGGGGGAGCTCAAAGCTGTGATATTATTTGTCCACTGGACAAATAGAAAAGTTTACATCGGAGCAAATTTGAGCCCAAAAATGAAAGGTAAGTTAATCGATTTTTGACGTGCTAACGCAAATTGCTTTTCTTGATCACATTCAGTTAGGACAGGTATATCACCGGAGGTGATGACTCATAAGCTAAAGGAGGATCCATTACATCCACCTGTCAAGCAGAAGAAAAGGAAGCAATGGGCCTTTAAAAATCAAGTGATCCAAGATGAGGTACAAAAACTTCTGAAAATCAATTCAGTCACGACCTGGAATTCCCACCGTCGGGACCGTGATGGCGCCTAACATTTCACTTACTAGGCAAGCCCACGTTAGAGGGTTCTTAATTCCAACTTTATCCATGTTCAATAATAAGAATAATTAAGATAAAACAGAAACTAAAACAGCTTTGCGGAATAATATAAACCCGTAAAATCTAACATATTTAGGATCTGGAGTCACAACTCATGAGCTACTATGATTTACTACAATCAGTCTGAAAAGGAAACACAATGTTCTGAAGTAAAGAAACAGTAAATGAAAAAATTAAGAAGAGACTCCAGGGTCTGCAGAAGCCAGCAGATCTACCTTGGGTCTCCTTACAACAAATCCAGCAGCTAACCTCTCAATCAACTAGGCCCGATACCAAAATCTGCACAAGAAGTGCAAAGTGTAGTATGCGTACAACCAACCCCATGTACTCGTAAGTATCGAGCCTAACCTCGACAAAGTAGTGAGGAGGCTAAGGCAAGACACCTACCAAATAACTTGTGCAGATAACATCATATATACGAAAATAACGGCAAGTAAAAGCTAGACAAGTAATATAGGGAGGGGGACATACTGAAGGGAATACAAGATAAAGAATCGCGGCAATAATGATAACTTGAACAGCCAATATACCTTGAACCAACAAGAACAAGTGAACACAGTAAAAGAAAATGCACGACATCACCCTTCATGCTTTTACTCCCAACCTCACCATATAAATCACTAGAAATGACATGGCATCACCCTTCGTGTATTAGCTCTCATAACATGGCATGTCATCACCCTTCGTGCTTTTAGTCTCACAATATGGCACGACATCACCCTTCATGATTTTACTCTCATCCTCACCATATAAATAAATAGAAACGGCACAACATCACCCTTCGTGCATTAACGCTCTCCCTTACCATAAAGCAATGAACAAATAACAACAGGGAGATAAAAATAACAAGAACAATCCTTACTTCAATATTTGGTTCCACAATACCAACCTCCACTTTGAAATCAATACTCAATTATCACCACAGATCCGTAAACATGGTAAGGACAATCAATGTAACAATATTAGTTTAACATGGATAACATGATCAAAGAAAGCAATGATTACAAGAAACCAAGTCCCACCCACATGCTTTAACCTGACAACAATGCATAAGTAATCGTCACCTCACATATACGGTGTACCTAAGATCTAAACATGTAGCAAATAGACAAACAAGTCCTATTCCCTTAAGTCAAGGTTAACCACGAAACTTACCTCGCTCCAACGACCAAACTCAAAGCTCAACCACGACTTTTCCTTTCACACAAGCCTCCGAACCAATAGAATCTAGCAAATTACCAACCAAACAATTCAATTTAAGTCTTTGAAACTACCCACGATTGTAAAGAATTCAATTTAGGTCATAAGTGAAAAAGTCAACAAAAGTCAACACACGGGCCCGCTTGGTCCAAACCCGAAATTCGGACCAAAACATGATTACCCATTCACCATCGAGCCCGGTTATGTGATTTGTTTTGGAATCCAACCTCAATTTGAGATCTAAATCCCCAATTTACCAAATACCTAATTTCTACCCAAAACCCCTAATTCCACCGTGAAAACATTAGATTTTAGGTTGAAATCTTAGGAAAAGTAGTGAAAGATTGAAAGAAACTAGTTTAAAATCGCTTAAATGATTTGGGGAAGAAATGTTCTTTGAAAAATCGCCTCTTGTGCTTCTTGGTTTGAAAATTTGGAGAATGAATCAAATATCCTGTCTAAATCATATTTTGTTCAACTGCACATGTCGCATTTGCGACCTGGGCTTCACAAATGCGGAACCCGCAAATGCTAGAAAAGCTTCGCAAATGCGAAACTCCCACATTTCTGTTGCCTTCGCAAATGCGAAACAGTGTTCGCATATGCAGACAAGTGAGGATTGCAAATGCGACCAAAACTTTGCAAATGTAAAGGTCCACCCCCACCCCACTGCTCGCAAATGCGATGGTCTCTTCACAAATGTGAGGCTCGCATTTGCGAGTCAGATCTCGCAAATATGAAATCTGCAGGTCTGATGCACCAACTATTATTTTCTAAGTTCAATTCGCTCCGTAGCCTATCCGAAACTCACCTGAGCCCTCGGGGATCCAAACTAACTATGAAGACGAGTCTAAAATCATCATAAGAACTCGCTCACGCAATCAAATCGCCAAAATAACACCTAAAACTACGGATTGAACACCAAATTAAATGGAATTTTCAAGAAAACGTTGAAACTTCTATTTTTACAATCGGACGTACGAATCACGTCAAACCAACTCCGTTTTTCATAAAACGTTGAAACTTCTATACCAAGTTCCGGAACCAACATACGGACCCGTTATCCAAAAATTCAAGCTTTGGTCAAACATTTCAAATTCAAGCCTTTAACTTTCAAATTCCAAAAAAGTCTGATATCTCAGGCTAGGAACTTCTGAATTCAATTCCGGACACACGCCCAAGTCCCAAATCACGATACGGACCCACCGAGACTGTCAAAACATAAATCCCGATCCGTTTATAAAAAAAATGATCGAAGTCAGCTCATATGAAGTTTTTAAAGCAAAAATTCTTATTTTTTCTCAGTTTTTAACATAACAGCTTTCGAAAACACGCCCGGACTGGGTACGTAAATCGAGGAAGGATAAAATGAGTTATTTAAATCTTAAAAGCACAGAATTGGATTCTAACACATAAGATGACCTTTCGGGTCATTACATGTTCAATACGAGAGGCAAAGTACCCTAACTAGTTAGCTAATATTGTTGTGATTCCAAAAAAGAACGGAAAATAGCGGGTATGTGTATATTATACCGATTTAAGTAAGGGTTGTGCTAAAAATTCATTTCCTTTACCATACGTAGACCAATTAATTGATTCTACCGCAGGTCATGAGGTTTTAGATTTTTTAAATGCTTATTCTGGTAAAAATCATATAAAAATGGACCCTTTATATAAGGAAAAAACCTCATTTATCATAGACAGGGGTATTTATTGCTATAAAGTCATGTTATTTGGCTTGAAAAATACTGGAGTCACGTATCAAAGATTGGTAACTAAAATGTTTCAAGAACACTTGGGAAAAACTATAGAGGTCTACATAGACGATATGGTTGTTAAGTCAACAGATGTAGGGGATCATTTTTGACATTTGGATGAGATCTTTGAAATTCTCCGCAGGTACAACATGAAGTTGAATCTGGAAAAGTGCGCTTTTAGCATAGCTTCAGGTAAATTTTTGGGTTTTATTATTTCTAACAGTGGTATTGAAGTAAATTCTGTACATATCAAAGCTATTAAAGAAATACCTGATGTACTCACGAGCAAGAAAGAAGTACGGAAATTAAAGGTAGGGTAGCGACTCTAGGAAGGTTTATATCTAAGTCATCAAAAAATACTTTAAGTTTCTTTCAGTATTGAAAAAGCAAAACCAAGTTGAATGGACTGACGAATGTCAATAAGCTCTAAAGGACTTAAAGACGTATCTGTCAAATCCGACCCTGTTAGCAAAACCAAAAAACAGGGAGAGATTGCTCATCTACTTTGTTGTGTTAGAAGTGGCGGTAAGTGCAATATTGCTACGTGAAGATAAAGGTAAACAATGTCTGATTTATTATGTTAGTAAGTCTTTACTAGATGCGGAGACACAATATTCTCACCTAAAAAAACTTGCTTTATCTTAGATTATGGCATCAAGAAAGTTACGACCTTTGTTTCAATGTCATCCTCTTTCTGTTGTAACTGTTTTTCCGCAAAAGAATATATTGCATAAGTAAGAATTATCAAGAAGGTTAGCTAAATGGGTTATAGAGCTTAGTGAATATGATGTTATATATCAATGTTGAACCACTATAAAATCCCAGGTGTTAGCAGATTTTAGCTCAAGCTTGATTCCTGAAGCAGAACAAGAGTTACGGATATTTATCGGGCTAATCCGGGGACTTGGACCTTGTTTACTGATGGTTCCTCGGATGTTAAAGGAGTAGGTTTAGGGATTGTTTTAATTCCACTCTCAGGAAAAATTATAAGACATGCAATAAAATGTTACCTAATTACTAACAAAAAGGTAGAGTATGAAGATTAGATTGCAGGCTTGGAGCTCACACGAGAGCTTGGTAATTGAACAAATCGAGATCAAAAGTGACTCACAACTAGTAGTCAATCAAATGCAGGGGACTTACGTGGAAAGAGAGATATGAATGCAGCAATACCCCGAATAGGTATGAGAATTGCTTAGGCAGTTCTAGACATGAAAAGATATACAAATACCGAGGAGGAAAATGTAGAAGCAAACATATTGGCAAATCTCGCGTCTGTCACTGATGCGACAAAAGAAAATAATGTTGTTGTGATACATTTATTTCATTAAGCCCTCGATCAAACCAAAAGTGAGGTAAATTCAATAATTTAACTTGGGATTGGAGAAACGAATTTGTAAACTTTTTGCAGTATGGCATTTTGCCTGATTATAAAAAGAAATCCCGGTTGCTACAGTTGAAGGCTTCTCAGTATAGCTTAATTCGTGGGAATTGCAAAATGTTTGGTGGACCTTTAGCATGATGCCTTGGACCTTCACAAATAGAATACGTAATGAGAGAAGTACACGAAGGACATTGCGACAATCATGTCGAGGGAAGATCGTTGGTGAAAACACTAATAAGAGCGGGATACTATTGGCCAAAGATGGAAGAGGAAGCAGAAAACTTTGTAGTAAGGTGCGATAAATGCCAATGATACGCTAATAATATGCATAGACTGGTGGAATTGTTGCATTCGGTTATATCACCATGGCCATTCATGAAATGAGGAATGGATGTCGTAGGACCTTTGCCTCAAGCTAAGGGAAATGTACGGTTTTTGTTAATTCTAACAAATTATTTCTCAAAATGGTTAGAAGTAGGTGCCTTTAAACAGGTGCGAAAAAAAAGAAGTTATGGATTTCATTTGGAGAAATATAATATGTTGATTTGGAGTCCCAAAGGAGATCGTTTCTGATAACGGGCCACAATTCATAGGTGCGAAAATTATTGTTTTTTTCGGAGCTGGAAGATTAAATGGATTACTTCTGCACCTTACCACCGAGTGGCTAACAGGAAAGCTGAGTAGACAAATAAGTTCATCATCAAAAACTTAAAAAAACAATTGGAAGAGTAAAAAGGCAAGTGGCCAGAAGTACTACCGGGTGTGTTATGGGCTTAACAAAGAACGTCATAAACTTGCACGGGAGAAACCCCATTTTCACTTATTTATGGAATTGGAAGCTCTAATTCCAGTTGAAATAGGCGAACCAAGCACGAGGAACACACATACAAATGAGGCAACAAATAAAGAACATCTACGAGTAAATTTGGATTTGACGGAAGAAAGACGAGAAGCAACATTAATTTGGATGGAGACTCAAAAGCAGATGATTGAACGATACTATAACAGTAAAGGCAAACCTGAGGTATTTCAAGATTAGGGACTTCGTCCTCATAAAGGTGTTCCGGTAAAAAAAAGCAGAAAACACAAGAAAATTGTTTCCAAATTAGGAAGGCCTATATAGAGTTAAAGGCATTGCTGGAAAAAGAGCGTACGTATTGGAAACCATGGATGGCAAGGTGTTACCATCTCATTGGAATGTAGTCCATTTAAATAAGTATTACTTCTAAAAGAAGTTAATACCCATGGTCGGGTATTACTTCATGTAAGATGATAGGCAAAAAGCTGGCCCGTATCAAATGATGATATTAGACCCGAAAAGGAACGCAGAATACTTAATTATTTCCGGTTTAGGTCACAATATTTCTGATGGCAAAGGGTTATGCAATCATCATCTAGAAGATTACCTCCGAGTCCCCTATGTATTTCCTTTTTCAAGAAAAGGACCAAAAGTAAGGATTTGATCCAGTGTTCGAGATCTCATGCTACAATGCTCAACACTAATGGGACTTTGCATATGGAAGAATACACAAGGAAAGAGGATGTTCACCACAAAAGCATAGTTTAGCCCGAGTTAAAACCTTGAAGAAACCCATAATGATAATGTCAAGATTTTAAAGGTGTTCAAGCTCGCAGAAAGAATGGGCAGTCAAGAGTTAAAGAACCTACAAAATACTCCCATGAGCTTCTAGGTTAATGCCATAGATTTAATCACAGGAAACATGAAAGGAAGGGGAGGAAAGTACAAAGAGTAAAAATATACCTTGAGGGAGGAATGTATGATATCATTCATTAGAGTCAAGGAACTGTGAGACTCAAGCATCTTCCTCTTGACGGGACCATGAAATGGTTTTAACCAAATAGCGGCCTGTCCAGCTTTATTCAAAAGATTCCCACCATCGGGGGCATTAATTAAAACTTTCTTCATACCCCGTTTGCGGCTAGTAGGCTCAACTTCTTCACGAGAAAAAGCAGCGGGGGCAGAAACTGGGTTGGCTGTAAGCAGGGAAGTAGGAGGATTGACAGCAGGATAAACATATGTCATTGGAAGAGAGGCAAATGGTGGTTCATCTAAAACGGGACCGAATTCTTCTTCGCCCTCAAATCCCAGGGAAAAAAGTCTGTCAATGGGACTGGGGGGGGGGGGTGATCAAATTTACCAACATCTTCATCAGAGATGTCCAAGTGGACAGTATCTGGCTCATCAACGAGGATAAAAGGAACTGAACTTGGAGTGGGATCTTGAGAGACATGAGCTTCATCATCTAAAACCACGCGCCTTCTGACTCGTGGTTTCCTCACTAAGGAAACTTCTTCAATATCCTCTTTATCTTCAGAGCCATGAGCTTCAGCATTCTTCCTCTTAGAGGAAGACACATTTAAAATATGTTCCTTACGAAATCCTAGCAAAAGGAACGGAAGCAGGGCTGATGCCATGAATTGGAAAACCCTAAAAAGGGAAAAAATATATGTATCAAAAGAAAGGAACGAACAAAGAGAAGGAGAACCATGGGGATAAAAATTTACCCTGGGTTTTCACTTTCCAACCAAATTTTTGTGAGAAAAATTTACAAGATTGCTTATCCATGGGAGTAGCGATCAACATTTTTTCAATCCAATCACGAAAGTCAGGAATTTCTTCAGAGACTTCCATGGTTGATGAAAAATGAACACACACTCATGTGAAAAATTAAAACACCAAGGAAATTAAAGAAAATTAGAGGAAAAATACTTACGTGCAAAGTTCCACTTTTCAGGGAAAAACATATTCCCATCACCCACTAATCCATGAGTGGGGGTGGCAACAAATCGAGCATACCAGCCATGGTCATCGTCATCCTCGAGGCTGACTAAAACTCTTTTACTTCTAGTTTCGAAGAATATAGGTGGAGAAAGTGATGGAATGTAAAAGGGGCGGAAACTAAGCTTGTCAAGCAACGGAGACAAGCAGCTACCCTCTATACAATATGACCTATTTGACCGAGGCAAACATTAAATATTGCGACAGCTCAATAATCATGGGATCAATAGGAGAAGTAAACCTAAAGTGAAAGGATAAGTATAAACAAAGGAATAACCTTCATGGTAAGAGGTGATTCTTTGATTAGCACTAGGAGTCATCATCAGAAATCAGGTTTCCAATGACATTCACGTCGAACCAAGGAAAGAAGGCCAGTAGTAATCAAGTTAGGGTAATGATCAACAGAGTTAAGAGACGCTATGGAAGAAATCTATTTTTTCATAGCTTCACCATCTGTTATAAAAGAAGATTATTGTGAAACAATTTCAGAAATGGTGGGTTCCTGTATGGGTTCATTCTAATCTCTCCCTCTAGAGAAAGATCTAGGAGTTAAGGGATTTCTAGCCCTAGAAGAAGAAGACTTAGCAGTAATACTTTGAGGAGCAGAACTACGAGTGAATAACGAACCTAAACTACGTAGTATGCCACCTCTCCTACTCCTAGTAGGGGCAGTGGAGGGAGGGTTCATCAATGATCACCACCTTATGTGGGTTAGGCGGTGAAGAAGGATTTAACGAATGGGAAGACATTTTTAATGGTGGAAATACAGGATAAATAAGAACTACAAGAGAAGTTAGGGAGATGAATGAGGGAAGAAGAAAGGAATTTTCGAAATTGAGTGTGAGGAGGTATTTATAGGGGAAAAGTAACCGTCATCGGAGATGGTCATTAGGAATTATCATCATGGAACCGTCACTTCGTGACTGATGCAGTCACAGAAAAATCCTAAAAAGTCGTTGAAAACTGCAAAACCAATTACAATGACATACGTGTCTTGAGCATTAAATGAACATGACATATGTCTCATCGATTAAAAAAAAGAGGCATTATGAAAATTGGGAAAAGGCGGTAAGAAGTTTCGGCCATAAATACTTACCACTTCCCGAATATTCAGTTGAGAATATTTAAAAAGTGAGGGGACTGTTTGTCTTGGTAGAAAAAAGGCATGACACGTGGACCATCAGCAAAGTGACAAGTGGCACTTTTAGTTAAGTAGATTAAAAGAATTGAAAAGGCACGAGAAGAATACCCCGGTGTTCCATCGGAAAAGGTGTTGGCCCTGATAGCAGGAAAAGAAGAAATAGGTACGAGATGAATGAAGGCCATAGAAAGGGAAGGTTCATGAATCTGTTACAAATAAGGAAGGGAAATCGGCATTGATCATGATTACAGGAAATCTTCAATCATTAATGCAACCATTACAATTATATATGATAATGAACAATTAAGGCAATTAATACCATTAACAAGCCAGAATTAAGTAGGGAAACCGTTATAATTATGTACCCTTATGTAAGGACCCGACCTTCCTTTGTAAAGGCATCTGAATTTTTATCAATATATGCAATTAGCCTTTTACTTTATTCAAAGTGTTCAAATCACAATTCCAGGAAAGATTAGCGGTCTACTTTAAGCCTTCTTTCCTTACTTATTATTTTCATTATTCTCCGAATTACCAAAAAAGTGAAGTAATTTTGGTTATCAGTAACTCGATTTCTTTTTGATATTAACTTTGATCGAGAAATCTATTTTTAAGTTAAACACGAAAGTTATGTTTTATTGTATGTGAGGGGTCAAACTAAAATGAAAGGAATATTGTGACTGCTTTATATTAGGGGTGTGCATTTGATTTATCGATTCGATTTTGTCCCTTATCGATAATTACTTATCGATTATCGATTTGTACATATGCTTATCGTTATTGTTTCAATAAGGTTTCGACTTTTTCGATTTTGGTTTATCGATTTTTGGGGCTTATCGATTACACCAATAAGAAATTTGTGGGATTCCACCAATAAGAAAATTTGCTAGCTCTAAGCGATGTTGTCATGTTTAATACCCTTACTTAATATTTGTATACTATGTGTAAAACATGTATAAATAGTGGATAGTTAATAGAGATAGATGACTAATCACTATAGTATCATACCAAATGATACTACGATTAATTGATTTAATTCAGGCAGACTAATTATTCTTCAGCTCCTTACCTAACTGACCAAAAGAACCTCTACCAAATTACAATCAACTTACTGAGAGAACCCATTTGGAGATAGAGAATTACCAGATATGTGGGAGAAACCGAGAAAGGAGGATTTTTGAGTGAAGAAAATTTGAGACTTCAGCTCTAAAGGGGCAAAAGCAGAACAACGTGGAGGCTTCAGATTCTGAAATTTGAACTGAAGCAGAAGCGGCTCGCCGCTCACCGGCGCTTGAACTGAAGCAGAAGTCGTGACTGACTCGTGAAGAGGAGGGTAGGGCCGTAGGGGAAAATCTTGAGGCAGAAGCGGCGTGAAGAGGAAAGAAAATAATAGGGTAGGGGAAATTAGAAAATAATAAGGGTAGAGGAAAATAAAAATAATAAGTTAGGGTAAAGGAAAGGTTATATAGAATAAGGGTATAGTTGTCTTTTCAGTAGCCAGTTAGAGCCCAGCAGGGCCACTAGAGGCATTACAAAGCGGCCGCGTCTCTAGGGCCCCGTGGAACTAACCGTGTGCACCCGCCTTGAAACAGCGGGACCCGGTGGGTCTAGCTAGTCGGGTTCGCAAAGCGATGCTCGGAAACCATGGCAAAAAAAAAAATCTTATCGATTTATCGATAAATCGATAAGCGAAGTGGACAAAATCGAAATCGAAATTGATAACTCGATAAGAAAATTTTCGGAATTGAAATTGAAATCGATAAATCGATAACAAATAATCGATTCGATTTATCGATAAACCGATTCGAAGGCACACGCTACTTTATATGCTTATTCCAAATGATAGTTATTCACCCCAAAAGTGAATGAGGCTCCAATCCGCACTTTTTAGTTCATTTAGGTGTTTTTACCTTTATCAAATAGGAGTACTGAAATTATCCACAACCCGGGACCAGGTACACCTTTATAAGTCTAGAATAATTGAAATGGCATTTCTTTGGCACTTTTTACCTTAGAATGTATTCCACTAAGCCAAGATTAGGTCATGGCGGTGACATCACCATGGTTGCTAATTGGACTTCAATTAAAAAAAAAAAATCTAAATACTCATTCATTCAATTATTTAAAATAAAATAGTTGATAAATATTAATTCATATATAATGTATTTATAATCTTGTATAATATATGTAGTGTAATTTATGTATATTGGCAAGCAAACAACGAATCCGATCGATTATTTGTATAAAGATCTTGAAATATCACAAGTATTTGCAAATATTGATGACTAATAAACTACTACTTAGAATTGTTGCACTTCAATATTTAAAAATAGTGAATTATTTGTAACCTAAAAATAAAAAAATAAAAAAGGTTGCTCGTAAATGACGATACAAAATATTTTCCCTTTTTATGCACAGACTTCTTATTTTCATTTTTGGGTATTTACCAGGACTCACTCTACGTACTAATTAAGATTACATAAGAAAATTCGTCTTGGATTAGAAAAGATAGGCAAAGGCTACTATAGCTTGTTGAAATAGATATATTTAGATTATAACAACATAATTAAGAACAACAGCGACATGTGTAACACAGTGATATTTTAGATTTTAATAAAAGTTGTATGTGACGAGTCAAATCAAAATGAAATCGAATATATATGACTGCTTTCATATTTAATTATCCCAAGTGATATTTATTTACCTCCTATATGGATGGAGAGAGTAATTCCCACGGCCTTTTTCTTACTTTAATCTCGCAACACATATCTTAAAGGAATCAAAGAAAGTTGGAATTAAGGGTAAGGACATTGTTGAACAAACACTTCTATATAAAGGGACTCTATCCATTACCCTATGCAATAAACACAACCAACAATTTCTTCTTTCTATAGCCAAATTACCAAAAGAAAATCTTTGTAGTTTTAACACTTTAATTCGCCAACACCTAAAATATATGGCACCAAAGAAAGACATTTCTAAAATAGGCCAAGAAGGCTTTACTCTTCTTGACGAAATGTATGAAAGAAAAAAAAGGCCTTCTTCTGCGCCATACCAACCACAGAAGTATCATATTGTTCAGCTGACACCAGCTTCTGCGCCCATTCAAGGGAGAGTTATCAACAGTCATGAAGCTGTAAAGTTATATGGAGGGATTGTTTTCTCTGATTATTCTAAGAGAAAATCAACAACTTTGGCTTATTAATTAGTGCCTGCTGCAGGCTGGCTATCGTAGTTACGTATAATATGTATGTGATGAAGTTTTTTTTTGTTTTGAATTTTAGATTAATCCATCCACCCGAGCTTTCACCTCTCGTGGTGTTGGGGATTTGGCAAAGATCCCTACCATATAAGCTATATAGCTCGCTACTTGTATATGTATTATATATGTGGTCTAGGGATTAGTTATGTTCCCTAGCCTTAAGCTGAGCATGTAAGTGATGATGTTTTATATTTCACTTATATATAATAATAATATATATGTTTATATATCATGCTCCCTTGTGATTTAATTTAGGTCAGGAACCATCTTTTGTTTTAAGTTAATATACCACCAAGTGGGCCATTAATATACCCTGCAGCCATTTTCATTGGGGTTGGAGTTGGGTGTGGAGCCAGAAAAATCTGATTGAATTTGGGGATTTGGATCATTTGTTGCCTGAACTTGCCGGCTCCGACCAGACCCTTTTCCGGTGGATCTTCGACGATGTGGAGGACCCATCGGTCAGCTTTCTTAAGGGTTAGTAACAAGTAATAGGGTCGAATTCGGTTAATGGGCGAATATTATAGCCAATTTTGGTGAAAATAGTACAAGCTAGCCAGTTTTCGGACTGATAATTGAAAATTAGTCGGCGTTTACAAAGTCATTGAAAAATAACCATTATTTTGCTGCAACACTAAAACTTCCAGCATAATATATTAGAGATTGATACACCTGTGTATGAACTTCCAACATATTCTGCTGGAGCTTTAACATACGAAAAGTTCTAGCATACTATACTGGAGATTGGAGCACCTGTGTATGAACTTCTAGCATGTTATGCTGGACCAGTATATTATGCTGGAAGTCCAATATATAATTCTGTAATATTTTTCGTATTTTGAGTAGTGTTTTCATTCAAATTTATCTTTACATAAAAAGTGGTTAAATTTCGATTATTTTTTAAACTGTGAATATTTTTCAATTATCACTTGTAAATCTGGTTATTTTTAAATTTCACCCCAATTTTGATTTGTGAATGAGGGGGCTATTCATGTGGCCCATTAAAAAATTGGCAACCCATTAATTTATGCACCACATGTTATGCCGTTAAAAGAGGGGGAAGTGCATGATTAACCACTAATAACACATGTATTTACTTTTAAGCCATTGTTTAAAATGTCTTTAGTCTTGAGCCACTGCTTTAATAAATTTTAACTGCCCGGACGAAAATATTCTTCTGCTCATGTTCTTAACTTTCGAACTTAACTTCAGGAATTCATGACTACATGTCCTTAACTTTTGAACTTAACTTCAGGACTACATGTCCTTAACTTTTGAACTTAACTTCAGGACTACATGTCCTTAACTTTTGAACTTGGAACTCAAACTTCAGGACCAAACGTCCTTAACTTTTGAACTTGGAACTCAAACTTCAGGACCAAACGTCCTTAACTTTTGAACTTGTACGTCAAAGTTAAGGACCTATTGTCCTTAACTTTTGATCTTGTAACTGTAAGTTAATGACTGTCTGTCCTTAACTTTTGAACTTGTTAGTCTAAGTTCAGGACCAAGCGTCCTTAACTTTTGAACTTGGAACTCAAAGTTAAGGACCAAATGTCCTTAACTTTTGAACTTGAAACTTGAAGTTCAGGACCAAGTGTCCTTAACTTTTGAACTTGGAACTCAAAGTGGACCAAATGTCCTTAACTTTTGAACTTGAACTTGAAGTCTTATTATCCTTAAATTTTGAACTTGGAACTCAAACTTCAGGACCTATTGTCCTTAACTTGTGAACTTGTAACTGTAAGTTCAGGACCTATTGTCCTTAACTTTTTAGCTTGTTAGTCTAAGTTCTGGACCAAGTGTCATTAACTTTTGAAATCTCATATCATCCAAACTACAACACTTAGCAATCCCAAGAGTCACAGTCATTCATTTTAGACAGAATAAGCAAGATGGTAGACTAGCAAAATATATATAACACAGTTATATATTTGGTTTTTTTTTTTTGTTTTTTGTCAAAGAGTAACACAGTCCAATGCATTACATAACTACAACCACCTATAAAGTTCATGGATCAATACAACAAAAAGTTTTCGGTAACTGTTAAACAGAAACATAACGATAGAGAAGGAAGAAGTGGAACCGACATTACCCGTAGAAGGGATCGTGTAAGGAAGAGAACATGGACAGAAAAGAGATAGAAGAAAGTGTAACACTGTCTTTTCATATTAATTTTAATAGACTAGTGGCTGCTTTTGTTCAGCATTAAAAATACTGAATAAAAAGTAAATACCACTTTAAAAAGTGACTATCCCACACAATTTTTACGTTAAAAGAAGGGGCAGTTTAGGTTTAACAATAGCGTCGTGTGTATTTTTGGACGGATAAATGGACATATGATAACGACAAACCATTTACCAAACAATAGGGATAGTTTAATTTAGGCCCCTTTCTTTGAGCCCGTTTGGATTGACTTAAAAAAGTTGATTTTCTGAAGAAATAGCTTTTAAGCCAAAAAATAATAGTTGGGATTGCCCAGCTTAGTGCTTTTTGCTTGTTTTAAACAACTTTTTAACTTATTTTAAATATTTTTAGCTTTGTCAAACACTAAAAAGTTAAAAAGAACTTAAAATCTTATTTGACCAGCTCAAAAGCCAATCGAAAGACCCTTCGTAATTTGTTTTATTAAAACAAAACCCTCTAAAAGGAAAGTACAAGTAAAGGGCCAAGTCTGACCTTAGAATCTTAATGACTCTAATAGTGCTCCTTTTTTATTTTACTTTTATGTTTGTCTTCAATTTCATCTTAACTTTTGCTTAATAACACTGTCTTCAATGGAAAGTTTATGATCATTATCATGGTAATATTGTTAATGAACTATCCTCCTCCGTAAAGCTGCCCTAATAATCTATTGATACACCCTCTTGCGTCGCTACTCGCAACACTTAATAATATCCTCACTGCATTCAAAATCTTACATGTTACCTCATCTACTGACCTACCCAACCTATATGAAAATAAACTGATTAATTATACTAAACCCCCACTAATATGATTCAGTTTCAGATATACATTTTGTATTTCGAAATCAAACACTTACAGCTCCTAGACTACTGTGGAAATCCTATAATTACACCCCAATCAGTATAGATAAAATTATAGAATAATGTACTCCATAAGTTAACCTTGTACTATTTTAACCCAGTTATAAGTTTGCAAATATGTAGCCAAATATCAATAAAATCTTTTCTTTTCTCATTTCCTCTAACTATAACAACCTCATCTTTTTTCGTCACCTACCTTCCCCTATTGTAGCTCTCCTCATTTTTCACACATAATTAATTAATACAAAAGAATCATATGTAAATAAAAATGAAAACGAATCAGTTCTCCATTTTTAATATAACCATTGATTGAGACGCCCAGTCAACACTCATTCGTGCCTTCTCCCATAACCAATACTTCTCCAATATTTTCTTTTTTCGTTTTATGATTTTGTATATCTTCAGGCGTAAAATATCCATGAGTTTTTGTTCTTTTTTTCCTCAAGTTTATACATACCTATCACAACAAAACGCAAAAAATAGACGCGAGAAATCTAAAATTCCATCTCCTTTAATGCTAATCTTGTTAAATTTTGAATATGATTTTGTGAGAAATTTGGAGTGGGTATTGTTTGAACTTATTAGAAATAGTCTAAGTAGGTTGTATACAAAGTTTGAAGTTATTTGCTGAAGATTTAGACTAGTTTTATACAAGAATTGTAAGTGAAAATTGTACAAAAAGTTCGCCAGAGATACTTATACACTTTTATACAATGTTATATATTTTTATACAAAGAGATATATTATGTATATAGTTGTATAAAAGTGTATAAAGATGTATAATCACAGTAGTGAAAATATTCGTGATACACTATGTATATATGTGTATAAGAAGAATGAGAAGAAGAAGAAAATGACGAAAATGCGAGAAATTCACCAAATACCTGTAAATAATGTATCAACCTTGTATACAATAGTGTATAAGAGGTGATTGTACACTATTTATACAATATTATACATTATTATATAAATAAATCCTATCAATGGAACTTCACGATTCTTTTTCTTTCTTGGGCATCCTCTGAAATTTAATTCTAATCTATCTTAAATCTACTCCAAATCACTTGAAATTTTAAATTTTGAACTCTTCTTGATGATTCCAATTAATTGGGACAACACCCATTTCAAGCAACTAACAAATCGGAAAAGGAACAATTACACATAGAATCACTTCGCTGGACCACATAATGTAAATTGACCCATATTTCAAATCTTTACCCGGCTTAGCCCAATGTGTACATGATTTGAAAAGAAATTATTGGAAGCTACCCGATTTAGTTGTTTGGACTTTGGAGCTTGTGCTTTGCATTTTCTGCTACCTTTGTGTGAAAATAGTAGTTGACTGTGTGAAAAAAGTTGATTTATTTAAACCTTGGCCTATTATCTTTTGAGCTACATATTTATAAAGTAATAATTGTATCACGTAATTGCAGTCTATACGTGTGGATGTAAGAAAATAGATGAACAGAAAATTGAAGAATAGAAGTTCACCATTGAAGGTCATTCGAAGCTTCAATTTCGAAAATAGGATTTTTTGAGTTTGTTAGTTGTTTAGATTGTGTGTTGTTCCAATTAATTAAAAATATCAAGAGGAGTTTAAAATTTAAATTTGAAGTGATTTGGAGTAGATTTGAGTTAAATTTAAGAAAAGATGTAAGGAAGAAGACGAAGTCAGTTTTTTGTATAATCATGTATAATCTTGTATAATAGTATATACGAGTGTAGAAACACACCTTATACACTATTATACACATTTATACAAACGTCTGTAGATGAACTTCTTCCACGATTTTCAGTTGCAATTCTTGTGCAAATCCAGTCCAAATTTCCATGAAATAACTTCAAATTTTATATACAACCTCCTTATACTATTTCTAACAAGTCTAAATAACACCCACTCCAAATTTCTCACAAAATCAAATTCGAAATTTAAACCTTCATATTTAAGCTTGTTAAAAATCTAATTTTCACCACCCAAATGGATTTTGTTTGTTGAACTAATATTTGAGTCACAGTCATTAATGCAATCATTACAATTATATATGGTAATGAACAATTAAGGCAATTAATACCATTAACAAGCCAGAATTAAGTAGGGAAACCGTTATAATTATGCACCCTTATATAAGGACCCGACCTTCCTTTGTAAAGGCATATGAATTTTTATCAATATATGCAATTAGCCTTTTACTTTATTCAAAGTGTTCAAATCACAATTCCAGGAAAGATTAGCGATCTACTTTAAGCTTTCTTTCCTTACCTATTATTTTCATTATTCTTCGAATTACCAAAAAAGTGAAGTAATTTGGTTATCAGTAACTCGATTTCTTTTTGATATTAACTTTGATCGAGAAATCTATTTTTAAGTTAAACACGAAGGTTATGTTTTATTGTATGTGAAGGGTCAAACTAAAATGAAAGGAGTATTGTGACTACTTTATATGCTTATTCCAAATGATAGTTATTTACCCCAAAAGTGAATGAGGCTCCAATTCGCACCTTTTACTTCATTGAGGTATTTTTACCGTTATCAAATAGGAGTACTGAAATTATCCACAACCCGGGACTAGGTACACCGGGGCTTTTGTATCCGTATTTATTTTTGTGTCACGTTTTAACTTATATTCGCTTTATAAAAAAAATTGCATTCGTACCTGTTTTTGCGTATAACTTCAGCATGCGGGGCTGAAGTAGCAAAGGCAATCACGCAAAACTTTAGCTTTCTAGTAGACGGCTTGCGAACATCAGATCTAGAGCTGAAGTTGTTGTCTTGTAACTGGGGAACTAACTTCAGCTCTAGAGCTGAAGTTTTTGTCTTTGTAACTGGAGAACTTCAGCATACGGGGCCGAAGTTCCCCAGTTATAAAGATAAAAACTTCAACATACGGGGCTAAAGTTCCCTTAGTTACGCTGGGAACTTCAGCATACGGGGCTGAAGTTCCCCAGTTATAAAGACAAAAACTTCAGCATACGGGGCTGAAGTTCCCCAGTTTACAAAGACAAAACTTCAGCTGAAGTTCTCCAGAGCTGAAGTTTTATCTTTGTAACTGAGGAACTTCAGCCCCATATGCTGAATTTTTTGTCTTTATAACTTGGGAACTTCAATTTTAGAGCTGAAGTTTGTAACTGGGAAACTTCAGGAAGTCTTGTCTTTGTAACTGGGGAACTTCAGCCCCGTATGCTGAAGTTTTGTCTTTATAACTGGCGAACTTCAGCTCAGTGAGGGAAAGGGAGCTTAAGTTATTTAAAAAATGGGTATAAATTAAAAGTTTTTTAAAAAGCGGGTATAGATTAAATGGGGACGACTAAATAGGATGCCCCGCGCAATTTTTACAGATAAACCTTTATAAGTCTAGAATAATTGAAATGGCATTTCTTTGGCACTGTTTACCTTAGAATGTATTCCACTAAGCCAAGATTAGGTCATGGCGGTGACATCACCATGGTTGCTAATTGGGCTTCAATTAAAAAAAAAATCTAAATACCCATTCATTCAATTATTTAAACTAAAAATATAAATATTAATTCATATATAATGTATCTATAATCTTGTATAATATATGTAGTGTAATTTATGTATATTGGCAAGCAAACAACGAATACGACCGATTATTTGTATAAAGATCTTGAAATATCACTAGTATTTAAAATATCGCAAGTATTTGCAAATATTGATGACTAATAAACTACTACTTAGAATTGTTGCTCTTCAATATTTAAAAATAGTGAATTATTTGTAACCTAAAAAGAAAAAAATCAAAAAGGTTGCTCGTAAGTGACGATATAAAATATTTTCCCTTTTAATGCACGGACTTCTTATTTTTCATTTTTGGGTATTTACCAGGGCTCCACTCTACGTACTAATTAAGATTACATAAGAAAATTTGGCTTGGATAAAAAAAGATAGGCAAAGGCTACTTTGGAGCTTGTGCTTTGCATTTTCTGCTATCTTTGTGTGAAAATTGTAGTTGACTATGTGAAAAAAGTTGATTTATTTAAACCTTGGCCTATTATCTTTTGAGCTACATATTTGTAAAGTTATAATTGTATCACCTAATTGCAGTCTATGCGTGTGGATGTAAGAAAATTGAAGATCAGAAAATTGAAGAATAGAAGTCCATCATTGAAGGCCATTCGAAGCTTTGCTTTCGAAAATAGGATTTTTTGAGTTTGTTAGTTGTTTGGATTGTGTGTTGTTCCAATTAATTAAAAATATCAAGAGGAGTTTAAAATTTAAATTTGAAGTGATTTGGAGTAGATTTGAGTTAAGTTTCAGAAAAGACGTAAAGAAGAAGACGAAGTCAGTTTTTTGTATAATTATGTATAATCTTGTATAATAGTGTATACGAGTGTAGAAACACACCTTATACACTATTATACACATTTATACAAACGTCTGTAGATGAACTTCTTCCCCGATTTTCAGTTTTAATTCTTGTGTAGATCCAGTCCAAATCTCCATGAAATGAGTTCAAATTTTATATAGAACCTTCTTATACTATTTCTAAAAAGTCTAAATAACACCCACTCCAAATTTCTCAAAAAATCAAATTCGAAATTTAAACCCTCATAATTAAGCTTGTTAAAAATCTAATTTTCACCACCCAAATGGATTTTGTTTGTTGAACTAATATTTGAGTCACAGTTACTGATTCGAATATTAACTTAAATGCTTGAGGAATCATTTTCAAAAATTAAATAGTAATTTTAAGAACGTATTGGAGTTGGATGTTGAGTTTTAGCCTATTATTTTTGGGCTAGTTGATTGTAAATTGAAATATGGGCTATAAAATTGAAAAGCAGGGAGCCCAGTTGTTTTAATGTGAAATTTTCCCATCGAAAACCCTATTTCTGAAATCGGATCTTTGAACCATCTTTAATGGTGACTTTTATTTTTCAAATTTTTAGTTAACCATTGTGATCAAAATTACATGTGGAATGAGGATAAGGCCGCTGAGACAATGCCGACACCTTCTTTCTAGTTTGATGATCCAACAACCTAATAAGTGAACCTCTTTAGTGCATTATAATAAACATATTTCTCCCCATTCCAATGGAGGAAGTGATCTTCATATGACTCTAAATCTCTTGCAAATTGGTTTTCTTCTTTGTCAAAATGATGATTATCAACTTTGAATCTGGAAGAAGAATTGAAGAAGAATAACAATGGTAAAGAAATTTTGGATGCAAAGGCGTGACACGGGAAGAAGAAGAACGAAGAAAAAAAGGGTGGGCTAACTGGTGAAAAGTAATTTTTAGGTTATGTACAACCTGGCTACATTGGGTAAAGGCTTCAAACATGAGCCATTTTTTTATGGATTGTTGGACCAAATGGCAACCGGTGTAATTCTGGGGCTTTTGCATCCGTACCCGCTTTTTGTGTCACGTTTTAACTTATACCCGCTTTGTAAAAAAAATTATATCCGTACCCGCTTTTGCGCATAATTTCAGCATGCGGGGCTGAAGTAGCAAAGTCAATCACGCAAAACTTCAGCTTTCTAGTAGACGGCTTGCGAACTTAAGATATAGAGATGAAGTTGTTGTCTTGTAACTAGGGAACTTCAGCATAAGAGGCTGAAGTTCTCCAGTTATAAAGACAAAAACTTCGGCATACGGGGCTGAAGTTCCCTCAGTTACACTGGGAACTTCAGTATACGGGGCTGAAGTTCCCTAGTTATAAAGACAAAAACTTCAGCATCCGGGGCTGAAGTTCCCCAGTTTACAAAGACAAAACTTCAGCTGAAGTTCTCTAGAGCTGAAGTTTTATCTTTGTAACTGGGGAACTTCAGTCCCGTATGCTGAAGTTTTTGTCTTTATAACTTGGGAACTTCAATTCTAGAGCTGAAGTTTGTAACTGGGAAACTTCAGGAAATTTTTTCTTTGTAATTTGGGAACTTCAGCCACGTATGCTGAAGTTTTGTCTTTATAACTGGCGAACTTCAGCTCAGTGAGGGAAAGGGAGCTGAAGTTATTTAAAAAGTCGGTACAAGTTAAAAGTTTTTTTAAAAAGCGGGTATAGGCTAAATGGGGGCGACCAAATAGGATGCCCCGCGCAATTTTTCTAGAGCTGAAGTTGTTGTCTTGTAACTAGGAAACTTCAGCGTACGAGGCTGAAGTTCTCCAGTTATAAAAACAAAAGCTTCGGCATACGGGGCTGATGTTCTCCCTGGGGAACTTCAGCCCTAGAGCTGAAGTTTTGTCATTGTAACTGGGGAACTTCAGCATACGGGGCTGAAGTTCCCCAGTTATAAAGACAAAA
The DNA here is from genome assembly GCA_005239525.1 of Nicotiana knightiana. NCBI lineage: Eukaryota > Viridiplantae > Streptophyta > Magnoliopsida > Solanales > Solanaceae > Nicotiana > Nicotiana knightiana. The sequence continues at coordinate 64,840 of ML396519.1, read as the reverse complement.
ACTTGTAACTAGAGAACTTCAGCATACGAGGCTGAAGTTCTCCAGTTATAAGAATAAAAACTTCAGCATACGGGGCTGAAGTTCCCCCCAGTTACAGTGGAAAACTCCAGCCCTAGAGCTGAAGTTTTGTTTTTGTAACTGGGGAACTTCAGCATACGGGGCTGAAGTTCCAGTTATCATTTTTTTTTGGAGTTTCGAAAAAAGAGAATATTCACATGGGATTTTTCTAAGATTTTATCCGGACTTGTGTCCATGTTAATATCATTCCCTGCCCATGCAGTTTCCACAAGCAGAGGCGTATCGAGGGGTTCCATAGGACACGTGAACCCATGCTCCCTGTCCTAAATCATGTATAATAATGTTATATTTTTTTTAAAATTATTATTTTATACTTCAATACCACACAAGAGGGGGTGATTTGTGTGGTGTCCAATTTTCGAGTACTGTCTCAATAGAAGAACCTGGTTCTTCTTGGTGTTCCAACTTCTACTGGTGCGGAATAATAAATGCCGTAAAGTAAAAACATAGAGATTTTTACGTGGAAAACACCTGGCTCAAAAGGTGAAAAAACCACGACCTACTCCTCAGTAGGATTTTTCCAAACTCTTCACTACAACTCTGAGCCAAACAACATTTACAAAATAAACTCTTTTGCAAACCTAGGACTAACTCTAATCCCTTTGTTGCAAACTAGCCTCTAGCTAATCGCGACAAGTTTCAAGTTAACTCTAACTTGAACAGTGTGTACCTATTACAATTTCTTTTAATAAAACTGAAAGATATAATATTTGATCACCTACTACAACCAACTAGACTCAAAGACAAACAAATGGAACTGGTTCTTCTAGCTGGTCAGTAGTCTTTGTGTCGCACAAGGATTCTTCTTGCAAAAATTATCTGGTAANCTTATCAATTTGCAACCTTTTCGCATTAGGAGACAACCTCTTAGTTCATGGATAATTCACAGATCATGCTTATCTCCTGTGCATGTACGGTTCTTGTGCCGGTTGGTTCATTCGAGATGTTTGCCCTGATGGACCTGGTTCAACTGGATAGGAATTTGTCAATCTTCAAAATCATGCAGTGACTTGGGTCAACAAATTCCCCCTTTTTGATGATGACAAACTCTATGCTCAACCCTGTATAAACTTCAAACACTTTGTATGGTTTTAAGCATTTATCATGGAGAGACCAGGTTCATTAGGTTATAAATATCACAACTTTTTGAAATTTTGAAAAAGCACATATCTTCCCCCTTTTGGCATCATCGAAAAGTTGCAAAATGATAAACTTACCAGAGTTGTTAACAATTACTCATGGCCATTGAGGCAACTGCAGGTGCAAAACATGATTAATCATCAAAAGAAACCAATAAATGTAAGCTATCTAAGAAACTAAGACAAGCCAATAATAAAAACATCAGAATTCATTGATTAGAACGCAATTCAAGCACTATACAAGAAAAAGCAGTCACTACCATGAGCAAAAACAACAAAAAACAGAAACAGAACAAAACCCGAACTGGGCAATGAGGGGTTTTTGGTGGCTCTGGAATTCCTAAGGTTGGGAAGAGGAAGATGAGGTTGGGGTCTTGGCTCGAAGGAGAGAAAGCATTTGTTGAAGAACACCTTCATTTTTCTCCTTCTCCTTGGTTAGTTTAGATTTGAGAGCATCCCGCTCAGCTTCTACCTCATGAAGGGGAGATTTCAATCGAAGGATCTCCGCATCCTTTATCTGCACCAATGACCCGACTTTGCTATTGACTGGTTGCTTCTTAGATGAACTAGGTTCATCCTCAGGAACATTGACAATATAATCACATGTCAGCAAAGTGTTCTTCCCAAAATAATCCTTAGCAGTAGCCATCTCAGCTTTCTTCACAGGAACCTCGAAGTGGGCAAGCACAACTGTCGGAATAAAGCCATAAGGAATAGCGTGTGCTTTGGTTCCATTTACAACTCTGTCCTAGAGCTGAATGATGAAAGCTGGCCAGTTAATCTACTTTTCCTTGTACAGGCACTCCATAAGCGTTAAGTCCATGTAACTGGCGATGTGCCTACGCTATTGTCTTGGCAGCAGAAACTTGATCACAAATTTGAAGAATAGCTTGTTTTGGGGCTTCATCACTTTTGAAAACTGGCCTGAGCTCAGGTTCCTTCTCATTTTCACAAAAAAATCTAGTGATGTTGAGAGCTGAGGCCATTCTATCGAGACTGGGCCATCTTTTCCTAGTGTAATCATCATAGCCCTTAGCAGGGATATTCAAAATCTCTCCCAGCTCCTTTGCATCAAATGTGATCTGAATCCCCTTGACTGTGGAGGTTACCCTGCCATCCTTCACACTTGCATTGGCCATAAACTCCACCATTTCATTCCTTGCTAGCCTTCCTTCCAGGTGAAGGACCATATCCTTCCATCCCTGCACATCCAGCGCATTCATAAAAGAAGATCATTCCGGATTCTTCCAGATCTCTCACCAGCTTTCCTTTAAGAATNTTCTTCTTCTTCTTCTTCTTCTTCTTCTTCTTCTTCTTCTTCTTCTTCTTCTTCTTCTTCTTCAACAACCTTCACTTTCTTGGCCTTGGACTTGGTTCTTTTAGCAGTGCTTGAGGGTGTGGCAGACACAGAAGCTGACTTCTTTGAAGAAGACTTAGCCTTCTTGGGCTTGGGTGTCTCAACCAAAACTGGAGCCGACTGCTCCTCATGATGGACTAGGTCCATCGTCTCATCATCAGCAATAACAGCCTTAATAGGCTCTCCTACCTTTGCCTTTACCTTGGCAGCTTTCTTTTTCTTTCTCTCTCTCAGAGCCCTTTCTTACTCCTCTTCTCCTTGTAGAAAAAACTTCTTGTAGCACGAACCTTTGGGGCAGGAGCATCAGCAGATATAGAAACTTTTATTTTCTTTGGTGGAATTGGGGTAGTAACCTTCTTTGATTTTGAAGTTCTTTTCCTCTTGGGATTGTAGGACTCTCCCAGCTCCCTCAGCATCTCAGCCAATGTCTCCTCGATAGATGAACCAGGTTCATCTGTTGATTTTTATAGGGTCTCTAAACCTGCTGATGCTCCCCTAGCAACACTTCCCTCTAAATCTGTGACTCCTTCTTCATTAATCACAGGAGCGGGGCCACAAATAGCCAACGTGGCACCGTCCTCCTCAGATCCCCTTACAGAACCTCCTTCTCCCTCTCTCTCAAGATTTTTCCCCAGTTTTCTTTGCTTATCCGACACTTCTACATCAACAACTGACCCAACCAACACATACCTGTTTTCAGTAGTAGCAGTTTCAGATTCAACTTCAACATTACCTTGCTCAGAACTGGATGAACCTAGGGCTTCATACTCATTAGAGAATTTAAAGGATTCACTTGAAGATTCAGACTCATGAACCTCGCTGGCTTTAAGAATTTCCTCCAAGAATCTTGCACGAGATCCAGAAGCAACTGATTTTCTGGCCAAAACTTTTACTCTTCGTGCCTTGGGGGCTGGAGTAGGGTTAGGTGTGGATTCAGGAGTGGGTTCAAGAACTGGAGGGTTTTGGGGGGATGAAGATCTGTTTGGTGAATGTGAAATGTAAACTGAAGGAGAATTAGAACTGGAATTTTCTTCCCCATGATCAAGGTTTATGTAGGAAGATGAAGCAGGGGGTGGTGAAGACATTGTTATGAATAATTTTGGAAGAGAAGAGACGATCAATTTTGGTTGGAGAAGAATAGAGAACTTGGTTCGACTTATGATGTTATGAAGAGGGGAAGTAATGATGTCCCTTTTATAAGATGTGGCTATGAATTATACAACGGGCAAAATATTTAATCAAGTGGGAGTCTAATAGATGTAGGAGTGTCATTGATTAGACAGTTAAGAATCCCCTAAATCTAGGCTAATTAATTAGAGATGGGACTTCTTGGAACGGGTTCATTTAGGGATAAGTACAAAGAATTTGAAATGAACCAAATATAGATAGAGTCCTGCTCATGTGTGACTGTAATTAATTCAATAATTGTATGGAGATGAGCACGTACCTTGTCAGTCAGATGAACCAGCAGTGATGAACCAGGTTCATCGTGTTAAAGTCTTTAATTTACCCCAATTTACAAAGATAGAAAAACATCATTAGCAACCAGAGAATCATATTAATACATGACAAGAGAGTATGGCAGTAAAGTCATGATACTGAGCAATGAGTAGTCTGTTTGATTATCTATGTTAGTGTTTCTAGCCAATTTTGTTTGTCAATTAGGTGATCTTAATCATCCCTAATTCAAGTCGGTTTCTCTCAAAATGCTCCCTACTTAGTGCTTTAGTAAATATATATGCAATTTGTTAGTCAGTAGCACAAAATTCGATTGAGATCATTCCTTTTTCATAGTTATCACTTAGTAAATGGTGTCTAACATCTATGTGCTTAGTATTTTTTATGATGAACCGGGTTCTTCGTCATACTAATTGCACTAGTGTTGTCACAGAAAATAGGAATGCATCCAACCTCTATACTAAATTCCATGAGTTGTTGCTTGATCCATAGAAACTGAGCACATCATGAGGCTGCGACCACATATTCAACCTCAACAGTAGACAAGGCTATTGAATTTTGTTTCTTGGTGGACCAAGACACAAGGCAGGAGCCCAAAAAGTGAGTCATGCCTGAAGTACTTTTTNCCAGGAAACCTGCATAATCAGCATCAGCATATCCTACAAGGTCGAAATTACTACCTTTAGGATACCAAATGCACAAATCAGTGGTGCCTTTCAGATATCTCAAAATTCTCTTCACTGCAATTAGGTGGGACTCCTTTGGATTTTCTTGAAACCTAGCACACAGTCCTACACTGAACACAATATCAGGTCAGCTGGAAGTGAGATATAATAGAGACCCAATCATCTCTCTGTATAGCTTCTGATCAACGGATGAACCAGGTTCATCTATATCTAATTTTGTAGTTGTGGCTATGAGGGTGTCTATTTCCTTTGAGTCTTCCATTTTAAATTTCTTGACCAATTCTTTCATATACTTTTGTTGATGGATCATTGTTCCATTTGAGTTTTGCTTGATTTGCAAGCCTAAGAAGAAGTTTAGCTCACCCATCATACTCATCTCAAACTCACTCCCCATAAGTATAGCAAACTCCTTACTCAATTTTTCAGAAGTCTCCCCAAATATGATATCATCCACATATATTTGCACAACCAGGAGTTCTTTACCCTTTTCCTTTAAGAACAAGGTGCTATCAATTTACCTCGTTTGTATCCATGTTCTAGCAGGAATTTTAATAGACTATTATACCATGATCTTGGTGCTTTTTTGAGACCATAAGAGCCTTTTCAAGTTTGTATACATGGTCAGGTGACTCCTTGCTTTTAAAACCTGGAGGTTATTTGAAAAATACATCTTCCTTCAGATAACCATTGAGGAAGGCACTCTTAACATCCATCTGACGGAGAGTGAATTCCATGTGTGTAGCAAATGCTATAACAAATCGGATTGCCTCCATTCTTGCCACAGGGGCAAAGGTCTCATCATAGTCAATTCACTCTTCTTGAATGTATCCTTGAACAACCAGTCTAGCCTTGTTCTTGTAATAATTCCATCCTCATTGAGCTTGTTCCTGAAGACCCACTTTGTGCCAATCACTGATCTGTCTAGTGGTCTGGGTACTAAGTGCCACACTTGACTTCTTTCAAATTGATTCAGCTCTTCTTGCATGGTATTTACCCAGTCAGCATCATGTAGGGCTTCACCAATGTTCTTTGGTTCAATCAAGGATAGAAAGGCATCAAACGCACACAGATTTTTCAAAGAGGATCTTGTTTTGATTCCAGATGTCAGATCTGTTATGATGTTATCAAGAGGGTGAGAACTCTGATATCTGTGTGGTTTGAGAACCAACTGTTCACTTCTAAATAGTTCCATGGTGTCTTGTTATTGTGGAACAGTATCAGGGCCAAGGTTCACATGTTGAGTTCCCCCTGTCATGTTGCTTGGGGTAGTTGGACCTGGTCCATCACCTGTTCCATCTTCCATATTTGCTTCAATGTTTTCACTGCTTCTCACCAGTCCAAGCTCCTCATCTTCTGGTTTCTGTCTCTCAGCAAGAGTGTTAGTTTCATCAAAGACAACATGTACACTCTCTTCTACACACATAGTTCTTTTATAATACACTTTATAAGCCTTGTTATGTGATGAAAATCCCAAGAATACTCCCTCATCTCTTCTGGGATCAAATTTTCCAAGGGAATCTTTGCCATTANCTATGTGATGAATATCCCAAGAATACTCCCTCATCACTTCTGGGATCAAATTTTCCTAGGGAATCTTTGCCATTATTGTGCACAAAGCACTTGCATCCGAAAGCCCTAAGGTGGGATATGTTGGGCTTTCTCCCTTTAAGTAATTCATAAGGAGATTTCTCTACCAAAGGGCTAGCCATGCATCTATTTATTATGTAGCATGCAGTGTTTATTGCTTCTGCCCAGAAGCTATGGGGTAGTTTGCTAGAAAGAAGCATAGTTCTTGCCATATCTTTAAGAGTTCTATTCTTTCTTTCAACAACCCTATTTTGTTGTGGGGTTCTGGGGGAAGAAAAATTGTGATTGATACCATGTTCATCATAGAACTCAGCAAACTTTGCATTCTCAAATTCAGTACCATGATCAGATCTTATTGATGCTAGTTGATTTCCTAACTGATTTTGAGTTTTCTTAACAAATAAGGTGAACATATCAAATGCTTCATCCTTAGATGTCATAAATAATGTCCAAGTGAACCTTGAGTAGTCATCAACTAGCATCATTACATATTTCTTACCACCTCTGCTCAGAGTTCTCATAGGACCACATAGGTCCATATGAACCAGTTCCAACGTCCTGGTGGTACTGACCATTTTCTTACTTTTGAAAGAGGATCTTACCTGCTTCCCCCTTGCACATGCCTCACAAACTTTGTCTTCCTTGAACTTAATGTTAGGAAGCCCTACCACTAAGTATTTAGAGACTAGTTTGTTTAGCTGATTTAGACTTGCGTGGCCAAGTCTTTTGTGCCACAGGAGGGGATTACTGTCCAACACACTTAGGCAAGTGAATTCATTTTCAGATAGTGTGGAAAAGTCTATGACATAGATGTTATTCATTCTTTTTCCCTGCAAAATAATTTTGTCAGTAAGAAGGTTAATCACAAAATATTTTGTGGAAGTAAAGGCAACCAGGTTACCTTGGTCACACAGTTGTGACACACTGATCAGGCTATATTTCAAGCCATCTATCAGGTACACATGTTCAATGGAACGTGTGTCATCCTTACCTACCTTACCAAGCCAATAATTTCACCTTTCTTTCCATTTCAAAAGGAGACATTTCCTCCTTTGAGGCTTTCAAGTGAAAGGAACTATTCCTTGTTCCCTATCATATGCTTTGAGCAGCCACTATCCAAATACCAAATTTGGCTGCNTTTGAGACTTTCAAGTGAAAGGAACTGTTCCATGTTCCCAGTCATATGCTTTGAGCAGCCACTATCCAAATACCAAATTTGGCTGCCTCCTCTCACTTGAACCTACAAAAAGAAATCAGGGGTTAGTTTTAAGAACCCAAACTAGTTTGGGTCCTTTTCTATGAGAGAATGGATGAATCAAGCTTTTTCTGGCCCAATTTGGTAGCCAGTTTTTCTTTTTAACAAAATTCTCATTTCTTCGACTGGCCTGCTCTTTTGCAGTACACTCAATTTTGTAGTGGCCAGTCTTACCACTGTGGGTGCAGATTTTATTCTCAGGGAGAGTGAGATACTTGCTTTTGGGATCCAACTTGGGCAATTGATTCCCAAAGCCAATCCCTCTCCGGTTGCTACTATGATTCTCTTGAAGCCATGTCAAGGCATCAAAGGATTTATTCCATTTTACAAGTTCGATCTAATTCTTGTTTGACTTTGCCAAGTTCTTATTTAAGTGTTCTTATCTGTTCATCCTTGGCATACATCTTATCTTTTAGTTTTCCCACATTTTCTTATAACATGATATGAGAATGATCAACAACCTTTTTACTGGATCCTAGCTTTAGCTTTAAGTTTTCAGATTTTAGTTCTAGAATCTCAGTTTCAAGTGGATGAACCTGGTTCAACAAGACAGTGTTTTTCTTTTTCCAGGTTCATGCATTTTGCTTTTAGCATTTCACATTCTTTAGAGAGTTGTTCCTTCTCTTTGGTTGTTTCTTCGGAATCATCCATGAAATCAAGTAGCAACTCAGAGAGTTTTTCCTTAGATAGGAACTTTATTTTATTTTTAAGATGGGAGATACTTACCTCTGGTTCTTCATGTGATTCCTCATCGGATTCTCCAATTGCCGTGAGCGCCCGATCTTCATTCTCACCATCTTCTGATTCTTCATCTGAACTTTCCCCCCAAGAAGCAAGCATAGCTTTTGCTGTGGTTTTCCTAGGTTGGACCAATGCCTTCTTCCTGTTCATTCTTTCATATCTCTCATTTATCCATTCCACTTCCCAATGAGGACAGTTCTTGATAAGGTGGTCAGTCTTTCCACACTTGTAGCATCCCTCATTGGTTGGCCTTTCTGGAGCTTTTGCTTTGTTGTAATTTCCTCCTCTAGAGATGCCCTTCTTCCTTATTAGAAAGTTTCTGAATTCCTTGGTAATCATTTCCATCTCATCTTCCTCAAGATCTGCTCCCTCAGTGATTCTCAGTGCTAGACTCCTCTCCTTCTTTGGACCATCCATCTTCATTGTCTGCCTTCTAAGTTCATAGGCAGTAAGGTTTCCAATTAGTTCATCCAATCTGAGGGTTGTCATATTTTTGGATTCCTGGATAACAGTGATTTTGCTTTCCCAGGAGATTGGTAAGACCCTTGCCAGGATCTTCTCTACCCTGTCCTCTTCAAGAATGACTCTACCAAGAGATTTAAGTTCATTTGTCAAAGTTATGAACCTTGTTTCATCTCTTGGATTGTCTCTCCTTCTTTCATAGTGAAATTTTCATACTGTGAGTACAGAAGAGTAGCTCTTGATCTTTTTACCTGAGGTGTTCCTTCATGGGCTACTTGCAAGGTATCCAAGATTTCTTTGTCAGTGGTGCAACTTTGGATTCTGCTATACTTGTCTGGACCTAGTCCACACACTAACCACTTCTTCGCCTTTGCATTCTTCTCCCATTTCTTCAGATTCTCAGCAGTGCAGTCTGCTCTAGTATTTGGTAANCCCAGAGTTCATAGTCTTCTCCAATCAGGTGGTCCTTCATCCTGTTCTTCCACCAAGAGTAATACTGGCCATTGAAGAGTGGTGGCCTTGCAGTTTATTGACCCTTTCAGTTTTCAGGTGGTGCACTCATTTCGATCTTTTCCAAGGTGTTAGCCTTTTCAAGGATAACCTGCTCTGATACTAATTGTTATTTTATACTTCAATACCACACAAGAGGTGGGTGATTTGTGTGGTGTCCAATTTTCGAGTATTGTCTCAATAGAAGAACCTGGTTCTTCTTGGTATTCCAACTTCTATTGGTGCGGAATAATAAATGCAGTAAAGTAAAATACAGAGATTTTTACGTGGAAAATACCTGGCTCAAAAGGTGGAAAAACCACGACCTACTCCTCAGTAGGATTTTTACAAACTCTTCACTACAACTCTGAGCCAAACAACATTTACAAAATAAACTCTTTTGTAAACCTAGGACTAACTCTAATCCCTTTGTAGCAAACTAGCATCTAGCTAATCGCGACAAGCTTCAAGTTAACTCTAACTTGAACAGTGTGTACTTATTACAATTATTTCTAATAAAGCTGAAAGATACAATATTAAATCACCTACTACAACCAACTAGACTCAAAGACAAACAGATAAAACTAGTTCTTCTAGCTGGTTAGTAGCCTTTGTGCCGCACAAGGATTCTGCTTGCAAAATTTCTCTGGTAATTTTGCTTTCAGTTCTTGCTTCAATTCTGTCTTTGTGCGAATAATGCTTCAGTAGGAATACTTCAACATTATATAGCGCCAGAAGTTGAGATGTTCTTGTTTAGTTCTAATGCAACTCTTCCTTGGTGGAAGAGTTTGTGTTTATCTCAACTTTCTTCATTTGTTTATGTCCTTGCTGAACTCGAACTCTAACCTCTTATCAATTTGCAACATTTTCGCATTAGGAGACAACCTCTTAGTTCATGGATAATTCACAGATCATGTTTATCTCCTGTGCATGTACGGTTCTTGTGCCGATTGGTTCGTTCGAGATGTTTGCCCTGATGGACCTGGTTCAACTGGATAGACATTTATCAATCTTCAAAACCATGCAGTGACTTAGGTCAACAAAAATATTTAAATTTGTGTGTGTGCACCCATGCTCAAAGTATTATATGATGTGATGATTATTGAGTGTGGCTCTCTAGGTGAGGTTGTGAGTTCAAATCTTATGTCTACCTTGTTTTTTCCTTCTTTTTTTTTCTTGATGTAGACGCTCACGGGAAATGGGCGTGTCTGGTGTTATTTTTGCGTATTAATTAAGTACTTTTTATTATATATTTTAGTTTATTCTTTCAAAATTTTCACACATTGAAATTTCTATTCTTCTTTTGTCGTAAAATCTTATATGATTAAACAGAATATGTATATTAAAACTAGTAGCAGTGTATGATATAGCAAGTCAATGGGTTCAACTGATCTTAATATTTTCAACATGGAAAATAAATATGGATGTAAGAGAATTACTATTTAAAAAAATAATATAATTCCAAAAGTACAATAAATATGCAATCGTAAGAATTAAAGATTGAACACGTAAAATTCATATTTTTTATCCACCTCTTCTTAATAATGCACTCATCCGGCCAAAATTTTGAATTCTCCTCGGTCCACAAGGGTATAAGTTCACGGTATTTTTGCTTGAATTCGCTAAAGAAGCTTCGTTTTATTACACGAGATGCTTAAACAAATATATTGGATAAGTGAAGAATCCAGCATATGCTGTGCTCACCGAAATATGAACAAGTCAATGCTGCTTCTTCTATCCGCATCTATTATTGTCATTTGCCAGTGTCCACGTGCTTACATTGTCTCATGAACGGAATTATTATTATTCTTTCTACGTCTTTTATGATAATAAAGACATTGCAAGTAATATAACAATTTAGCTTAAACTACTCCTTATGTTTCAGTTTATGTGAATCTATTTTCTTTCCGTTCCAAAAAGAATGATCCCTTTTTAAATTTAAAAATAATTTAGCTTAAACTTTCAACTCTATTCTTAATGAGAAGCATTTATAACCACATAAGTACTCTGGACCCTCTTTTGACTGGTTTAGGACCACAAATTCTAAAAGTCTTTATTTTTTCTTAAACTTTGTGCTCAGTCAAACATGTTCACATTAATTGGAACGGAAGGGTAAGTTTTTTTTGGAACCGATTTTTATATTATGTTATAATATATGTCCTATATTACAATATTTTACTATAACAATTAATAAATATGAGAACAAATGAGACTGTTATAAAGATATTTGACTGTAGTCCCGACATGGCAAATTTGGATTGTTCCTTAGTTCTTCATTCCTTTCTTGGAAACTTTTAGTTTGTGGCATTTAAGTCTTTTACCGTTACCCTGAGAATGGAAAAAGAGATCTAACACTTATCCGGATAGAATTCATAAATGAGGAAAAGGATAACAAGAGGTCTCCTCTACGATTTTCCAAATGAAAATTTTCATTTTTGGTCTTTGAATTGTATGGTTATTGGATACATAACTCAACTTTCATATCTTTATTTCCTTTTCTTCAACAAGATTTGGTAGGAAAATGCCTTTTCGTGAACTTAAAATATAGTACTCCTAACAGCTAACCATGCAAAAAGAATGAGAGAATTTTAAAAAAGAAAAAGTTAATAGCGACAGACAAATTCTGTAGCTAAATAGAATAATCTGTCGCTAATTTCATTTATAGACGAATTATCAAGAAATTCTGCTAGCTACGAGTGTTTTAGTGACAGATTAGCGACGCCGTTCGTAGCTAATTCCAGTTTTTTGATAGTGTATAACATGTACTTTCCGCCTGAAACCGTTTCTGAAATGTTAACGTCGTTATTCTCTGGTTTTCTTTTTTCTGCTTCGTCTTCCATTGGGGCACTGTTTTTCTTGCTAAAATAAGGAAATTCACGGATTAAAATTTTTTGTAGTTGCCTTGGTTTTCACATCTGAATTGCATTTGTCCGGAAAAATAAAGAACCCTCCGTCGTATTATTACGGTGGAGTTCTCTGTTAATTTCAGTGAAATTGGTACTCTGTTTTTGATACCCTTCTTGCCGGGAAAAGGGTTTGGTTGCGCATTCAGCGGATTTGAAAGTGTGTCCGGACATCCCCGACTGTGATCCAGGTTCCATCTTTCTTGAATTGTATTTGCGCTCATCTATTTACTGTGCCTTGCTGGCAATTTTAATTGGATTGATTGTTTTTCTATCTTTTCTACCAGTGTATTAAGCTTAAGGTTTCATATATCCATTTTAATTCTATGTTTTCATAGGGGTAGTTGCTTAGATGTGGTAGATTCATTGTTCTAGTGCCTGCTCGTGTTACTGTTTTCGTAGTAGCTCCTTTGAGTTGTTTTTAGCTCTTGAGTTTGTAGCTTGTAGTCCTTCGTTCCTGTTACTTGTTCTTAGGGGTAGTGGTTACCTAATACCTTTTGCTTATAGTGGCGATAGTGAACGATGTGAAAGTAAGGTCATGTCCTTGGGTGGGGCTAGGGGTGGGGTCCAGGGGTGGGAAGGGGAGTAAGAAAGCCTCTAGGCTGAGAGTTAGGCCTTGGAACATTGGGACGTTGACGGGGAGGTCTATAGAGTTAGGTAAGATTCTTCAGAATAGGAAGATCAATATAGTTTGTGTTTAGGAGACTAGATGGAAGGGTACTAGGGCACGAGATGTAGACGGGTTTAAACTATGGTACTCAGGAAGCGTTAGGGGTAAGAATGTGGTAGGTATTTTAGTTGACAGGGACCTCAAGGAGCTTGTGGTCGAGGTTAGGAGGGTTAATAATAGGTTGATGAGTGTTAAGCTGGTAGTTGGTGGGTTTACTGTAAACGTGATTAGTGCATACGCTCCTCAAGTAGGTTTGGACTAGGAGGCCAAGAAGCAATTCTGGGAGGATTTGGATGAGATGGTGCGTAGTATCCCGCACACAGAGAAGTTGTTCATTGGCGGAGATTTCAATGGTCATATTGGGGCTAGTGCTAGGGCTTATGATGATGTGAATGGCGGGTTTGGTTTTGGGAATAGGAATGAGGGAAATAATTCACTGTTGGATTTTGCTAGAGCTTTTGATTTGGTTATAGCTAACTCGTGTTTTCCAAAGAGGGATGATCACTCGGGCACTTTCCGGAATTAAATAGGCAAGACTCTGATTGATTATGTTTTCTGCAGGAAATGCGATAAAGGTATGTGTGCTGACTGCAAGGTCATCCCAAGTGAGCACCTCACAACCCTACATAGGCTCCTAGTTATAGACCTGGAGATCAATAGGAGTAGGAGGAAGAGGGCGAGGTAAGGCAACCTAAGATCAAGTGGGGTAACTTGACCAAGGACAAAGCTCAGAAGTTAGGGGAGAAGTTGTCGGCTATGAGGGCCTGGGTGAGTAGGGGGACGTGTCTAGTATGTGGTTCACGACTGCAAATTGCATTAGGGTAGCTGCAAGAGAGGTTTTAGGGGTCACGAAGGGCTCTCCTGGGGGTCATAAAGGGGATCTGGTGGTGGAATGAAGAGGTTCAAGGTAAAGTGGAAGCTAAGAAACCTTCTTATTTGAAGCTAGTGGAGAGTACAAATGAGGAGGAAAAAAGGACTTACCGGGAGTGTTATAGAAAGGCAAAGAAAGAGAGCAGTTACAATGGCTAAGAACACGGTGTTTGCTCGTTTGTACGAGGAGCTCGAGGGGAAAGATGGGGACAAGAGGTTGTACCGGTTGGCCAAGGTGAGGGAAAGGAAAGAGCGCGACTTAGACCAAGTCAAGTGCATCAAGGACGAGGATGACAAAGTGTTGATGGACGAGACACTTATTAGGATAAATGGCAGACATACTTCCATAAATTGTTGCTTGACGAGACGCAAAGCGGAGTTAACGCGAGGTTGGAGGTTTAGAGACAGACCTTGGATTCTAAAGGTTTCAAACTGAGTAGAACCAAGACAGAATACTTGGAGTGCAAATTCAGTGACAGGACCCATGATGCAGACATAGAGGTTAATGATGCTCAAGCTATCCCCAATAGAGTGAGTTTTAAGTATCTCGGGTCTATTATCCAGGGTAACGGGGAGATTGACGAAGATGCCGCACATCGCATCGGAGTGGGATTGATGAAGTGGAGGCTCGCTTCCGGTATTTTATGTGATAAGAATTAACCGCCAAGACTTAAGGGTAAGTTTTATCGAGTGGTGGTTCGATCAGCTATGTTGTATGGGGCTGAGTGTTGGCCAGCGAAGAACCCTCACATGCAGAAGATGAAAGTAGCAGAGATAAGGATGTTGAGATGCATGTGTCGGTGTACCAGAAGAGATGAGATTAAGAATGAGGCTATCCGAGACAGAGTAGGAGTAGCCTCCGTGGAGGACAAAATGCGGGAGTCAAGACTGAGATGATTCAGACATGTTAAGAGAAGAACCATTAATGTTCCTGTCAGGAGGTGGGAGAGGTTGGCCATGGAGATTTTGAGAAGAGGTCGAGGTAGGCCTAAGAAGTACTGGGGATAGGTGATTAGACAGGACATGGCGCTGCTTCAGCCCACTGAGGACATGACCCTTGATAGGAGGGTGTGGAGGTCGAGGATTAAGGTAGAAAGTTAGTGGGTAGTTTTTCGTTGTTCATCGATAGTCTTAGTAGCATGCATGTCCCTTCATATTCTTAGATTTTTATTACGTTATGTGATTTTGTTCACCTCAGGTATTGTATTTCCCGTTGCTATTATTTGGTACTACTTATCCTTTATTTCTCCCTTTTTCTTTTCTCTTCCTTCTTTCTTCCTTCCTTGCTTTCCTCTTCTTCTTGTCCTTCCTGGGCCGAGGGTTTATTAGAAACATCCTTTCTACCTGCATTAGATAGGGGTAAGATGTGCGTACAGACTATCCTCCTCACACCCCACCTATTGAGATCATACTAAGTTTGTTGTTGTTGTTGTTGTATAACATGTACTTTTTCACCCTTCAACTATGAAAGTGGTGCTTTATTTACACCTCCAATAATTTTTCCGATTATTGCCACCAATTAAGCAGCAAGAAGATCATAAAGCTGTCAGTGAGAAGTTAAGTCTAGGAATGGAATAATGATAATATGAGTTCTTTTTATCTCTGGTTGCGGAAGTACATAAATATATAGACAGACTAGGAAGAATTTATCGATGACGTATGAAAATTGCTTATTAGAAAACATGCTTTAGGATAACACAAACAAAGAAAAAGAGAGTGAAATAATATGTTTTATAATATAAAACATTTATTAAAAGTGAAGGTGATATGTAAAGATCATCACTTACATATTCAGACGACCTGGAAGACTATATGGTATCTTCACAAGATCACTTATAGGAGTACTCTATTAGCACATATACCAAACATCATAATTATACATTTTTTTGGTACATCTAATTATACATACTATATGTTTACTATTAACACAACACAAAAGCAAGCTAGTGTGGGTAATTAAAAGGCCACAGCAGTTGATGATTTCCTCTTGGAAGAGTAATGCAACCCTTGATACATCTGCACAGCTTCGTAACTATTAATATTACAAACTCTTTCTTCAGTAGCAGAAGTTGGATGCAACTGAACAAGATGAGATTTTTGGGGATGGTATCGGTAAAGAGAAGCTGGATTTGGCCTTTCTATATTAGGAGCATAATAATAAGGCCTTTGTGGAGGAGCAGTACTAGGTCTTTCCTTTTTGCGCCCCCAGAATTCATCAATAAGATCAAAGCCTTCTTGTCCTATCTTGGCAAGGTCTTTTCTATGTGCCATTTTTGTGTGTAAGTGTAGAAAGTTGGTAGTAATAGTTTAGTAGTAGTAGAAAGGAAGAGAAGTATATAAACTTGTGCTTGTTACAAAGGATAATGGCTTAAGTACCTTTATATAGGCACTAGTTCCACAATCATGATAAGGAGAAAAAGGGTGGCAGAAAAAGGTGTTGTGTCCAAATGGCCATTTTTTTCTCCAACTTGTGGTGATTCCTTTACGATGTGTATCGGGAATTCTCATTATTAGGGATCTACTAATAAAAAATAAATAATTAAAAGTAAATATCAGTTATTAGCTAGCTTTTGCTATGTACGTAGAACAAGTAAATTTTGTTTTCCATCTCCTATGTCAGGGAGGCAAAACTTGTTACCACATAAGCCTATAATTAAGGGTTTATCAAACTGCCGACTTAATGGTTTATTTATTTCTTTGTTAAAGAACCTTGTCACCACATAAGCCTATGAATATGATTAAGTCATTGCATTCCCTTTTACACACTCCTTAAGTAATACTAATTAAAAGAGATTTTAGACTTTATCCTTATTTATGTATTAAGATATGATCTCTTTTTATTGAATATTTACTCTATTTATGTGCTATTTCCTTTTTCAAGAACAATTACTATTAAGGGTAAATGAAAAAAATATAATTTATTTTGTCTTGAATTTCTAAAATGAAAAATAATTTAAGACACCTATTTTTAGATATTGCGACAGATAATTTGAGACGGGAGAGTATAAATTCTAAAGAAGATTCATTTTGTTAAACTAGATGTTTTTATATATATTTATATATTTAACTTATATTTCACTTTTATTTTATTTAACGTGAAAATGGCATGAGTTGAGCTTAAATAAAAAGATAAGAATTTATATAATCGATCTCAGACTCGTTTATTCGATTTGGTCCGTTAACTTTTTTCTCTCTTCCTCCTTTCATCTTCGTACTATATCCTAGTCGCCTCCCCATCTCCCTTAAACTTTCTATCTCTCTGGTGTTACAATCTCGTCGGAGAACCACCGCCGACCTAACCTATCGGAACAGTGGCGCCTGTTTTCCTTTTTATTTTTGTTCTCTCCTATGTACTCTCTCTTCTCTCACCCGCTATGAAAATTTCTCAATTTAGTACATCAAATTCCTCAACACAGATCGGCCCCATCGTTACCTCCACCGCTGTTGTCATCTCTGTCTGGAATTCATGGCCAACTGACTGAATTTCTCAGATCTGAGTGTATTTTCATATCTTAGTGTATTTCTTAGATTTGAATATATTTTATTTCTTGTGATCGAATTAAATGCAACAAAATATACATTATGGCCGAATTTTTATTCGTCTGACCGGATTTTAGTAGATACAATGTGATAGTGTATTCTCATATCTGGCATAATTTTCGTTCGTCTCTATTTTTTAGTTTTAATGCAATATATACGGTATTTTGCTTGGCTGAAAGGCGTCATCTCCAACGAACTTTCTTCTCTTCTTTTCTATTGAGTCGCATACAATAATTGAAATACATTGTATTATGTATAAATACACTCAAATTTGAGTGTATTATGTATTTTTCAATGTAAATACAATTTTGTTTGTATTTTTGCCTATATTTATGTATTCTAAAGGTTAGTTTTTGTCGCGGATCTCTGAATTTTTTGATTTTTTATTGTTTGAATACAACCAAATTAACTACATTAAATTGAATACAGTGTTAAAGCATCTACGAATGAATAGAGTAAATTGAACAAATGAATATCACTGTTTTCAAGATTTTTTTCTTGTTTGCAATCGAATTGGATACAGTAAAATGTGACGACCCAAAAGGTCATCCTGTATATTCTAGCTAATTCTATGTTCCGAGGTCGTGAAAACCTCCTTCTATCTTACCTCGATTTACGTGCGTAGCCCGGGCGTGTAGCCGGGAAGCCTTTATGTGAAAAACACTGATAAAATGATAATTTTGTATTAGAAATTTGAATAAAGTTGACTTTGGTCAACGTTTTTGGTAAACGGATCCGGACACGTGATTTGACTGTCCCGGAGGTCCGTAGGAAAATATGGACTTGGGCGTATGTCCGGAATCGAATTTCGAGGTCCAAAGTTCGAGAAATAAATTTTTTAAAGAAAATTATTTTCTGAAAAATATAAAAGTTTTTGAAAATGAAATGTTATGTGAATCCTGAGGTATCGAGCCCGTATCTTGATTCCGGAGCCCCGTACATGTTCGATAAAACTTATATGTGCTATCTGTAAAATTTGGTAAGAAACAGAATTAGTTTGACGTGATTCAGACCTTAAATGTAAAATTTAATTTTTAAAGAAGTTTTGAGGAATTTCATTGATTTTTAGTTTGATTCGTCGTTTTACTGTCATTTTACGTGGTTTGAAACCTCGAGTGGTTTCTCTTATTACTCTGTTGTTGATGATGTTGTTTGCCTTGTTGACTGCCTTGCCGGGATGTTGTGGTTTCTATTACCGTTTATGCTGTTAATGATATTGTTTTCATGGTTGACTCCCTTGCCGAGATGGTGTAATTTCTATTGTTGTTTATACTGTTGATGATACTTTTTGCGTCGTTGACTCCCTTGTCGGGATGTTGTGATTTATGGCTCTTATTGTTGATTTCCCTTGTTAAATTGTTGTTTATGTTATTTAGCACGAGGGAACATTCTGTGCCATGTTATGTTATGTTAGCACGAGGGAACATTCCGTGCCATGTTATGTTATGTTAGAGCGAGGGGACATTCCATGCCATGTTTATGTTATTTAGCACAAGGGGACATTTTGTGCCATATTTATGTTATTTAGCACGAGGGGACATTACGTGCCATGTTATGTTATGTTAGCACGAGGGGATATTCTGTGCCGTGTTTATGTTAATTTAGCACGAGGGGACATTCCATGCCGTATTTATGCATTATTATTTTTGTTGTCCCTGTTTTCTATTTACTGCATTTATTGACAAGATTTGATATTTTTCCTGTACTGCATGACCATTTCTGAGTTTCGCACTGAGTTCCGGTGGATAAATCTTGAGGGGATTTTGATCAAGGGATTTTATTGAAAAGTATTATTGAAAAAGTAATGTTTTGATATGATTATATTTGAATGACTTTGACATCGAATGTATATTTGAAAAGCACTAGACTTGCCTAAAATGATATTTGGAAGTCGTTATTGGGAAAGCATCTTTGGAAAGTTTCGTATTTTGAAAGAAATTATGTTTTACATAATTCTCTCTATTAAATATACTTAGATCTACCTTTGGAGAAAGTATGTTTTCAAAGGAGACTCTTCCATACCCAAAATGATTTTATTTGTAAGAGTTTTTCATATGAACTGCTGTTTAAAGGGTTTTCCACTAGTTTATGGATTTTTAATGGCTAAGGCCCGATGTGAACAAACCAACGTGGAGTTGAGTTATTGGTGTTCTCGATTGTGTTGTGTTTCCTTTCGATTCGTCTTGTTTTGATGTCTATCTCTCTGTATATTTTTTTAATGTTCGTGATTGATTTCTATAATTTCCTTCTGCTTTATATTGTCATTTGTTGTAAATTATTCCGTGAAGTCTTAGATAGATGTAATGTTCGTTCATTTCTATATTTATGTTATTTATTGTGTAGACCAGTGGTGTCTTGACTAGTCCTCGTCACTTCTCCACCGAGGTTAGTCTTGATACTTATTGGGCACCGCTGTGGTGTGCTCATACTATACTTCTGCACCTTTTTGTGTGCAGATCCAGGTATATATTGTAGTAGTTATGTGGATGATTGCCGAGGAGACTCAAGGTAAGCTGCTGTTCCGTTCGCAGGCATCGGAGTCACCTTCTTCGTATTTATTCATACACTGTTGTATTTATTTCCAAACAATTGTACTTAGAAGTTGTAGAAGATTCATAGAGCTTATGACTTGAATTACCGGTTTTGGGAAAAAACACTATAAATTTTGTCAAGGTTCCTTATCGAGACTGTTAGTTCCTTTATTTATTGTTGTTATTATTAACTGTTAGGCTTACCTAGTCCCTAAGACTAGGTGCCATCACGATACCCAATGGAGGGAAATTTGGGTCGTGACAAGTTGGTATCAGAGCTTTAGGTTCACAGGTGCTACGAGTCATAAACGAGTTTGGTAGAGTCTTGCGGATCGGTACGGAGACGTCTGTACTTATCTTCGAGAGGCTACGGGACTATTAGGAAAATTTCACTTTCTTCATTCCTATCGTGCGAGTTTATTGATCTTGAAGTTTGAAATTATCATTCTATTCTCTCACTGATGGTGAGGACATGACCGGCGGTTCCTGATGGTGTTACCCCGAAGAAAATGTCGCAAGAGTTAGAGATAGAGGCCAACAAGGAGCATGTGTCGCAGTTAAGATGCCTACCAGAGCAGCCGTTGAGGAGTCGCCAGCAGTTCTAGTTTGAGGACAGGTACTGGGGGTGTCTGTTGCTACCCCGGACTTTAGAGGACCTGAGCGCAGTTTTGAGTATAATGGTATATTGGCTCAGGCAGGGTTAATTCTAGTGCACCAGTTGCTTCACGGATCAGGGGAGAAGTTCAGACTCCCGCATCCTACACTCCAGAGTAGCGAGGTCATATTGGTCAGGTTCCAGTTGTTATGGCAGCACGACATGTGGTTTCAGTTCAGTCTGTGGTTAGGACAGTAGCCTCAGAGGAGGAATACCTTGGACTTGAGAGGTACAGAAAGTATCACACTTCTATCTTTTAGTGGATTAGCGGCAGATGGTGCCCAGGGTTTCCTAGAGGAGTGTCACTATATTCTTCGCGCTTCGGGTATTGTGGAGATGAGCGGGTTTATTTTTTTTCATGTCTCAGGTTCAGAGTAGCGGGTGGATCAGTGGTGGCGGCATATGAGTTGGGGTCGCCTGACCAAGTTAGCTTCACTAGCATGGATTCATCTTTCGGAGATGTTTTGAGGGAGGTTGCACCTCAGTTCCTTCGGGATGTACGGCGTGCGGAGTTTGAGCAGTTGCGTCACGGCGCTGTGTCACTATTACAGTATGTCGTTAGATTTAGTGAGTTGGCCAGATATACACCTCGTTTGGTTGCTTCAGTTAGGATATGAGTCCTTAGAGTTTTGAGAGATTAAAACATGATATTCGGTTTAGCGGGACTCGAGAGTTAGAGTAGGATGCCTCGTTTCAGCATGTAGTAAGGAACGCTCGCCGGTTAGAGCGCATGTGGGACCGGAAGCGAGAGGACAAACGAGACCAGGAAGAGAGTTCAGAGAGGAAATGAGGCCTCGTAGATCGGAGGAATCTACTGGTCCATTTTATGGAGGCAAGGCACGACACTGTAGAAGTTTTGTGGGTCAACCAGTTCAGTTTGCATTACCAGCTTCGCATGGAATTTCAGGTACTCATGGGTCTCAGAGGATTCGTATTGTGTGTTTTTCCACAGCCATATCAACAACGAGATTGTTTTCAGTGTGGAGATGTTAGCCACAGGGTGAGAGATTGTCCCAGGATTCAGGTGGGTGTGTGGTAGCAGGGTATTCAGGTGAGTAGGGGGCGCCTAAGAGGGGGAGGCCCGACCCGACCCGTTGATGTGTTTCATATAGTAGGCCGGAGGCCGATGTGCCAGATATTATCACACATGTATGTTTTGATGTGTTACAGAGGGGCACCAGTTGTATTTCATTATAGTTCTACTGGTCGGGACGAGTTCTCTTATTTGTTGTTTCATTTATGAGTGAGTTCCATGTTTTGCACATTTTGTGTTTGCGCTTGTTGGGAGATTCTATGAGTATTAGCCCATGTCTATCGTTGTTTATTTCATTCTTTATAATGGTAAAACTGAAAGTGAGTCCTTGTTGTTCTTCGTGGTAAGCTTTATGTGATTTTTCTGAGTATTTTGTTTACGAGTTATGATTTGATATTCCATCGAGATGTGAGATCATCTAGGTTTATGATTTTATCAGCTGAGACGAATTGGTGGAGGAATTTCAATTGGTATGATATATTTTCGGTATGTGATTCAGAGTTGAGGTGAGGTCCTCGTGATATTTGTGATTCGATATGTTTGGACCGGGCTGAGTACATCGATGGAATTTTATCAGGATGGAATCCTTGTGATTTGTTCATATGCTTCGCTTCTTCCTTGTTATATTTCTTTTGGTAAGTCGGTATTGATAGAGAGTTGTGCCTATGGGCTTGTTTGATGGTTCCTTTATTTGTTTCTATTTTCTTATTCAGTCATTTCATTATGTGTTTCTTTAGTTTAGTTGCGGGATGTGTGCCCAGTGGTGTTATTTGTGGCTTGGTGACTCGGGTGTTTAATAGGGAATCCTTTGTGTTCATTGCATCATTATCAGTGTTATGGGATTTGGAAACAGAGTTCTTTCAGATGTGGGGCTAATCGCCAATATCGAGTTGATTTCGAGCAGCTATTGTGATCAAAAGTGTTATATGTGCCTATGTATGATGTATTATGTTGTGTGGTCGTGCCTTGTGGGTTTAGTCATGAGTTGATGCAGCTGATTGAGGCTAATGTCAGATATGAATTTAGAATCGGGTCTTTTGTAAATGAGTAGAGGGTGAGAAGTAGAGGTATGAGGCTTATCGGTGGATGTGAAGGCTAAATTGCGGTTGTGATTGTATCATCAGGCTTCTGAGGGTTTGGGTGATGTGGGATCACCCGCGGGTGTGTGTTAGAAGTGTACCATCAGTGATTGGATGAGTTCAAGGTGAATCTTGGCACGTTCGAGGACGAATGCTTGTTTAAGAGGGGGAGGATGTGATGACCCAAAAGGTCATCCCGTATATTCTAGACAATTCTATATTCCGAGGTTGTGAAAACCTCCTTCTATCTCACCTCGATTTACGTGTGCAGCCCGAGCGTGTAGCCGGAAAGCCTTTATGTGAAAAAACTGATAAAAATAATAATTTTGTATTAGAAATTTGAATAAAGTTGACTTCGGTCAATAATTTTGGTAAACGGACCCGGACCCGTAATTTGACGGTCCCAGAGGGTCCGTAAGAAAATATGAGACTTGGGCATATGCCCGGAATCGAATTCCGAGGTCCCAAGTTTGAGAAATGAATTTTTTAAAGAAAATTATTTTCTGAAAAATATAAAGGTTTTTGAAAATGAAATATTATGTGAAACCTGAGGTATCGGGCCCGTAACTTGGTTCCGGAGCCCGATACAGGTTCGATATGACTTATATATGCTATCTGTAAAATTTGATAAGAAACAGACTTAGTTTGACGTGATTCGGACCTTAAATGCAAAATTTGATGTTTAAAGAAGTTTTGAGGAATTTCATTGATTTTTGGTTTGATTCGTTGTTTTAGTGTCATTTTACGTGGTTTGAAATCTCGAGCGAGTCCGTGTTAGGTTATATGACTTGTGTGTGTGGTTGGACGGGATTCCGGGAGCCTCGGGTGTGTTTCGGATAAGCTTCGCGTCAAATTTCCTTATTTTTCTACTGCTGAACCTGCCTTCTGGTTTCCTTCTATGCGATCGCATAGGAGAAGTTGCGATCGCAGAGAGTCTCTTTTAGCAGACCAGATTTCCC
Source organism: Nicotiana knightiana (assembly GCA_005239525.1). Taxonomy (NCBI): domain Eukaryota; kingdom Viridiplantae; phylum Streptophyta; class Magnoliopsida; order Solanales; family Solanaceae; genus Nicotiana; species Nicotiana knightiana. Next base: position 41,348 of record ML396519.1, on the reverse strand, counting down.
TTCAATGCGATCTCTTTCGTGTCCGCGATCGCGAAAGCCTACTTCCTTCTCCTTCTTTGCGATCGCATATTCTCAACCGCGTTCGCATAGATCTGTATTTTTGGGCAACAGACAATTCCTTCTATGCGATCGCCTACCCTTTTCCGCGATCGCACTGTGTAAGTTTGGGAAGTGGCTCATTTCCTTCTATGCGATCACATTAGCCTCCCCGCGATCGCATAGCACGTTTGGCCAGCAACATTATTTCCTCTACGCGATCGCACCATCTCATCTGCGATCGCAATACTTTAAATACCTGGGCAGAATATAAACTTCCAAAAATGAGGGTTAGACCATTTTTAACATATTTTGACTTCTACAGCTCGGTTCTTGGCGATTTTTGAAGGGGTTTTTTCACAAATCGAATGGGTAAGTGTTCTTCCACTATAATTAAATTATATTTCATGAATTAGTTCTTGTTTTATCATTTAATTTGTGTTTTGGGTTGAGGGGGTTGTGGGTTTTGAATGAAAATTTCTAAAATGAAAAATCATGTTTTGAAGGACCAAATGTTATCAGAATTGGCTAAATTTAGTATGGGTGAACTCGTATCGGAATGGGTAACCGGAATTTGTAAAATTTTTTGGGTTTCGAGGTGCGGGCCCTGGGTTCGACTTTTGAGTCAATTTTTATAATTTTGTAAAGATTGAAACTTTATTATTCGGAATAGTTCCTTATACGTTTTATATGTAATTTGAAGTTGTTTTAGTTGATTTTGAGCCTTCCGGAGGCCTTCCCGCCCGAGAAGTCTATATTTGAGTACCGAGTTGTCATCTTTAAGGTAAGTTTCTTGCCTAACCTTATGTGGGGGAACCACCCCTTAGGATTGAGTCTTCTTTGTTGATTGTAGTCCGTATATACGAGGTGACGAGTGCGTACTCGGACTTATTTGCAATTATATTGGCCTATTAGGATTCGTAGGTTCTTATATTACCTGTGTATGATTTGTAATTGTTACATTTGAATCCTTGGTTGTTAATTCCATCCATTCCTGTTTAAATTAGGATTATTTGTTTTTGGATTTCTTCGTTGGCTATTTGACTTTACTTGACTTAACTGAATATTCTACTTCTCTCATCATCATGCTATATTTTCTTCCTAGCTTGCCTAGACTAGCCGTAGTTGGAACATCTATTCGTTGGATTCAAACATGCCCGTGAGTCTTATATCGTGATTAATATGACTATTCCCTTAAGTGATACTTAGATCTAATCGTTAGACATTTATGTTATTGATATTTCCTTTATGTTGCCTATTACTGGGCCTTTGTTGAAGTTAAGTTTATTCCGTGAAGTTAACTGTTAAGTGAGATTGGTTATAGCTGTTTTTCTTGCTGGGATTGTGTGGTTTCTCTTATTACTCTGTTGTTGATGATGTTGTTTGCCTTGTTGACTGCCTTGCCGGGATGTTGTGGTTACTATTACCGTTTATGCTGTTAATGATATTGTTTTCATGGTTGACTCCCTTGCCGAGATGGTGTAATTTCTATTGTTGTTTATACTGTTGATGATACTTTTTGCGTCGTTGACTCCCTTGCCGGGATGTTGTGATTTATGGCTCTTATTGTTGATTTCCCTTGTTAAATTATTATTTATGTTATTTAGCACGAGGGAACATTCCGTGCCATGTTATGTTATGCTAGCACGAGGGAACATTCCGTGTTATGTTTATGTTATTTTGCACGAGGGGACATTCCGTGCCATTTTTATGCTATTTAGCACGAAGGGACATTCTGTGCCATGTTTATGTTATTTAGCACGAAGGGACATTCCGTGCCATGTTTATGTTATTTAGCACGAGGGGACATTCCGTGCCATGTTATGTTATGTTAGCACGAGGGGACATTCCGTGGTGTGTTTATGTTATTTTAGCACGAGGGGACATTCCGTGCCGTATTTATGCATTATTATTTCTGTTGTTCCTGTTTACTATTTACTGCATTTATTGACAAAATTTGATATTCCTCCTATACTGCATGGCAATTTCTGAGGTTCGGACTAAGTTCCGGTGGATAAATCTTGAGGGGATTTTATTGAAAAGTATTATTGAAAAAATAATGGTTGTGATATGATTATATTTGAATGACTTTGACATCGAAGGTATATTTGAAAAGCACTAGACTTGCTAAAATGATATTTGGAAGTCGTTACTGGGAAAGCATCTTTGGGAAGTTTCGTATTTTGAAAGAAACTATGTTTTACATAATTCTCTCTATTAAATATACTTATATCTACCTTTGGACAAAGTATGTTTTCAAAGAAGACTCTTCCATACCCAAAATGATTTTATTTGCAAAAGTTTTTCATATGAACTGTTGTTTAAAAGTTTTTCCACTAGTTTATGAATTTTTTATGGCTAAGGCCCGATGTGAACAAACCGATGTGGAGTTGAGTTATTGGTGTTCTCGATTGTGTTGTGTTTCCTTTTGATTCGGCTTGTTTTGATGTCTATCTCTCTGTGTATTTTTGTACTATTTCGTGATTGATTTCTGTAATTTTCTTCCGCTTTATATTGTCATTTGTTATATATTATTCCGCAAAGTCTTAGATAGATGTAACGTTCGTTCATTTCTATATTCATGTTATTTATTGTGTAGACCGGTGGTGTCTTGACTAGTCCTCGTCACTACTCCACCGAGGTTAGTCTTGATACTTACTGGGCACCGCTGTGGTGTGCTCGTACTACACTTCTGCACATTTTTGTGTGCAGATCCAGATATATGTTGTAGTAGCTGTGTGGATGATTGCCGAGGAGACTCAAGGTAACCTGCTGCTGCGTTTGCAGGCGTTGGAGTCACCTTCTTCGTATTTATTCATACATTGTTGTATTTATTTCCAACCAGTTGTACTTAGAAGTTGTAGAAGATTCGTAGAGCTTATGACTTGTATTACTGATTTTGGGAAAAACACTGTAAATTCTATCAAGGTTCCTTATCGAGACTGTTAGTTCCTTTATTTATAGTTGTTATTATTGACTGTTAGGCTTACCTAGTCCCTAAGACTAGGTGCCATCACGATACCCAATGGAGAAAAATTTGGGTCGTGACATAAAATTGAATACAATGTAAAATAGTTAAGAATGAATATAGTTGAATTGAATACAATGTATACATACGAATTGAATAGAGCAGTACAAACCCTATTTCTTTATTTTTTTTTATGTCGTTTGAATACGACTGAATTCAATACAGTGAAACTGGATACATTGTAAAAGATATAGCGAATATAAACAAATTGCATACCCTGTATACAACCGAATTGAATACAGCGACATACTTCCTATAGCAAGCAATTAATAACTACGGAATATAATTAGCTAAATTATAGTTCGCCCAACACTAAGCCTCCAAACAATAGTCATTTCTGAAAATTCCCCTTATTACTCTTGTTGGAAGATGTTTCGACCAATATATATTACCATATAAGGGCGGATCTAGTAAGGAAGAAGGGATAGTACGCCACCCGCACACTTTGGCTAAAACACTTATTTATATGTATGTATATATAAAAAACAGTATAAATAAGCTAAGTGGAACCCAGAGTAACAAAAAGTTGCTTGGTGCCACTGGCCTAGGGCTTAATTTTCCGCCCTTAGGGCGTGGGATCGAGAGTATTGCATTTACTATTTTGTTCATTCGTTCTTCTTCTTTCTTCTTTCGTCTTTTCATTTTTAATTTTTTTTGCTTCTTCTTTTCTTTCTTATCCTTGTTTCTTCTTTTCTTTTTTTCTTCAATTGTGGCTGCTTCTTTTTTCATTATGGGTTCCTATTGACTTTTCTTGCTTCTATTTTAAAGTTTACCGTGTTTTGCCAGAAAAAAAATTCTAGTTTTTATTAAGTAAGATTTTGTTTTGAGTATCTAACGGTTTGTTTGGATGGTCAAAGGAGGATCCAGGATTTTGAAACCATGGATGCACTACCTACTTTAATGTAAATGTGGTGCTTGTCAATAATGACAATCGATATGAAATATTTGGTGATTTATAGCTTATTATTAATTTGAATATCTTTCAAAGAGATATACAATTTATTTCTTAAACCATTCAATTCTTACCATTGATATTTATAGGTAAAATAAATTGCTAATGACAATTTGATACAATAAAAATTAAAACGGGTGCAAAAAGAAGCAAAGGAAATATCAAAAAATTATTAATATATGACTAGTACATTATATAGGAATTGCTTACAAAAGTAAACTAGATGCTATAATAAAATAATTAGAGACAAAAGTTCAATAATTTGATAGTAACCAAAATATTTAAGCAAGTTCATTGTATAATCTATAGTTCAGTCAATAATTTGCCACAACTAATATATTCATTAAGAAACTATGCTAATAATTCAATATTTCTTTGAGGTAAAAGCAATTAAAAACTAAGAAGTAAAAAGGATAAACAGAATTGAAAGAGAGAAATAAGGATTATTGAGCACCATGTGTGTTGGAAAACAAATGAAAGGAAGAAAGAAAGGAAAAAGAAAATCGTAGAAGAACTCAGTACAAGTGGATTTGATCTCGACCTTAGGGAAATAAAGCAAACTGCCCAATCAGTGAACCGCTTAGCTCTTTGAGAGCATGGGTGTCAGAAGATAATATTAGAGAATTTATGCGAATTATGTACATAGAATATCTGATTTTTTGGGAAGACCATGGGTTCACGTGAACCCGATTTTATTAAGTAAATCTGTCTCTGTGGATGGTTGTTACACATCGTTTCATAATGTATCGTATTGTATTGTATTGTATTGTACTGTATCGTTTGATGAATACAATGTTTAGATAGATTGTATCGTTTGATGTGTTCCATGATATCATGCAACAACAATATGAAGAATAAATTTGTAATATTATAAAAAATTATGATACGAGATAAATTTGTTATATAAAAAGGTAGGGTAAATGATAAATAAAATTATTTAATAATAGTGAAGGGTGATATGAGAGAAAAAGACAAGATAACGACGCAACCACACCAAATGGGTCGTTACATAAAGTGTCACATTTTATCGTTACGTAACGCCAAATTTAACGATATGATACAATAAAATTTAAGTAAATAACAAAACAAATATCGTATTTAAAGTGATAGTACAATATGTAACGACCATCCAAACAAGCTGTAAATATGCATGTATAGCGAGTTTTAGTCCTATGTGTCCATTTTTTAGTAAAATCATATCTCCAGAATATGAAAATTTATTGAAAATAATTATAAATAAATAATACTATTTTCTTATTGATATTAGTTATATTAGTGAAGTTTTATGCTTTGCTCATCATAAATATTAAATTATTTATTTGATTGTTTTATCAATTTAAACCAAAAAAACAAATAATCCACTTCTTTCGTTTGGTAGGGCGACGAAAGGCTACTTCAATGACGGAAACTCGAGAGGGTCGCCTTTGGAGAAGCGTTTGCCGGTAACCAAAGCCTCACTCTGATTATGTCGTGAGGCTGACTGAATCCAATCCATAAACCCGAAAATGAAAGGTTGTTCGTTCCCTTTCGTCAAGTAGGCATACGAACCACTTTACCTTAGACTCTATTGGAACAAAGCAAAAAAAGAGGCGGAATGGAGAAAGTCCAAAATAATACGACACTCGTAATTTTTTAATTTCGGAACCGCGACTACTAATAGACATAATAGAAGAATCCACACTCATGAAATTTCCATCGAAAGAAGAAGAGGCCCGTCAATGCTGCATCTTCTATCCTCACAATTGATAGAGCCACAGAGTTACCAACCATCTCGTGAAATGGAATATATAAATGTTCTCTCTCTGGTCTTTTCTAATAAAAGACCTCGCACGTAATATAGTCCTCGGATAAATTTGGACTATTCCTTTTTCTTCAATTTCAATTTTCTGGTATAGGCATCCGAATATTTTACTTTTTTCCTAGAAGGAAAACGGAGATCAAACACCCGTCTGAACAGAATCCCCTAAATGTAGAAAATATACCAAGATTTTTCCTCTATGATTTTCTTGGAGAATTTTCAGTTTTATCCTTTGACTCCTTGTATTATTTGGTTATTGAACTGACTACTCCCTCCATAACTTTCTTTATTTTTTTTAAAATACTTTGAGGATATTTGGATTGGCCTTTAAAAAGTAAATTTTAAGCTAAAAATTAAAAGTCATAAGTTGGTAATACTCAACTTTCGGCTTTTGACTTATTTTTGTATTTTTTATACTTAAAAATAAGTGTTTTTAAGCTCTTTTTATCATTGTCGCACCATCCAAAGTAGAAAAGTGCTTAAAAGCCAATAAAAACTTAAAATAAGTCAATTCAAACATTCTCTTTGTCTAATACGATTTGGTAAGAGATAACCAGCTGATCTTGATCTTAACATAACAGTTGAACACGGAAAAACGAGCAAAATTTTTAAAGAAGTACGAAGGATAAACTCGTGGAGAAAATTAGAAAACAAATTAAACGTTTGGAATATAGGCTCAAACCCTAATTAAATAGAGAAAGAGATATATTGAGTAGAGGATCGTTGTCATGAAGACATTATTGTCTCTGTCCTCAATAAAATGGCGTTATTTTGGCGAGTAAAAACAATTTTGCTGATTATGATATTTTCAGTTCTTAAATCTTTTAACTATAAAAAATTTAGATGCATTTGACTTAGTATTCTACATCCGCCATTCATTTCCTTCCCAGAAGAATATTGCAATATACTTTTCAATCTGATCAATAGCCCCTTTAAGAGGGTGCACTGATAAGTAGGGATTTTGACTGTTTATTAGTACCTTTTTATTTTGATTTTGACCGAAAGTATTTATTTATGTTCTCAAAAATAATAAAATTATACAAATTACAGGAATATTAAAAGTTGGTCTACCATGATGAAATCCAACTCAAAAAAAAAGTGTTCTGAAGAAAAAGGCAGTAAAGGGTGCAGAGGCAAAGAGGTGCGGTCCGCAAAAGATTTTTGCGGCCGTAGAAGAGATTGCGGACCGCAAAATTCCATGTGTAGCCGCAAACCAAACAACAGAACCCAACAACATTTTGACCAATGTGCGGCTGCAGAACAAGGCTTTCACTGATAAAAAAGACCAAGTCCTGACGCCATGCTAAAGTGCAAACCGCACAAGAATTGTACGACCGCAGAAATTGATTCGCAGCCTCAATCCAGAAATGTGCGGCTGCAAAACCAACTCTCCTGTCAACTAAAGAAATATGCGGACCGCACATGGAATTGTGCAGCCGCAGAACCTCCCGGGGGCATTATTGTCAGCGAATTCTGGCCTACTATAATAGACAAGTTTCACGATTTTAGGTCAATTTTTGAAATAGAAAGCTGTTGTAGCAGTTAACTTTTTTCATTTTAGGAAGTTTTTGATTATTTTAGTGTTTAAACATTATATTCATCAATTTAATCTTTTGGTTTTATTTGCATTTCTCCTTTATTTTCTTTAATACCCACTATGAGTAGCTAGATTTTTACTAGGGTTGTGACCCAACCCTAGTGTGTAAATCGTATGGGGATTTAATGTAATACTTGTTTATGATTGGATGTTGATTATTTAGCCTAATTCATGCTTCAGTTTTAGAATTAAAATTAATGGTTGCAAACATTGATTCAAGCCTTTTTGACTTAGTTTCTACTTGAGAAAGAGGGACCTAGTCTAGGATAACTTGGGTAACAAGGAATTGTGGTTAATTGAGAGTTTGATTAGCCTATTCAAATTGTTCAAACTAGAGATAGTAAGAATCTGGCTTGAGCTCATATCAACTATTTTGTTTGATACCCATTTGAGCTTGAGAAAGTCAAATTGGACAAAAATCACTCTTTGATCAAGAGGTATTGAGTGGGTAATTTAGAGTTGAGAGCTATAATACATCCCAATCAATAAAATAAGTATTAACATATTTAACCCATTAAGCGAACACCTATGTCATGGTCACATCCATAGGCTTTTAAACTATTTGGAAAAACACCAAAAAAACAATCGTTCATTTCTAGTTTATTTTCCTTAGCTCACAATTGTTAGAGTAATAGTAGAAGTAGAAATCACAACTCATTGTGGAAGTGCAAATTTAGTTACTCCATTCTCTTTCTTCAAGTATATACTCCTAACACCCCTTATAACTCCCTATGGATTCGACTCTGACTCATAGTTGAATAATTTATATTGAATACGATCGTATCATATCTCTTATTGATGTGTGTTGTGAATGTCATCATGCACATCTGCTAGAGTATGGATGTTAAGGGCTCGGAGGATATGCCTAATAAGCATTGCCCTTCCTCCAGCAGATAGGAATTTAAGATGCCACCCTTTGACTTTGTTAATCACCTTACTCGCCATAGTAGATAAGAAACATATTTTTCTCCTCCCTGAGTATATGGGGCAACCAAGGTACTTCATTGGCAATTTTTCAAATTTCATTTCCAATGTTCTCCCCACTCTTGTGATAGAGCTTCAATTAGCATTGGGGGCCATGGTGTAGCTACTCTTACTTTTATTGACCAGCTCATGACCAGAGATTCTTTCATAGGTGGCAAGAGTATTGAGCATAAGTTGTAATGATGATTTGTTCCTACTACTAAAGATAATTGTGTCATCAACAAAAGCAAGATGGTTAATGATGGGGACTTATCTACTCATATAGAAGTTCTTGTACTGCATGTCATTTCGGATAGCATTCAGCATTCAGCATTCTAGAAAGAAGTTTAACACTAAGGATGAAAAGGGAAGAAGAAAGAGGGTCTCACTGCCTTAAGCTCCTCCCAGACTTGAACAAATCATGTCTACCACCATTTATAATAATATAGTATCAGTTATTATATATATATATATATATATATATATATAATAATAATAATAGAAAGGGCCATTTGTCTCAGCATAAAATATAGAAAGGTCAAGACACTCTATCATAGGCTTTGGTCATATCCAGCTTAAAAATCACATTTTCACCCCTTATTGATTTGCCTACGTCATGAACAATCTCTTGAGTAAGTAAAATATTCTATGTAATAGTTCTTCCCTCACAAAATCACTTTGGTTCTGACTGATAATTCTAGGCAAAACCCTGGAAAGTCTAGCATTAATCACCTTACCAATGATTTTCTAGTAACGTTGCATAAGCTTATGTGCCTAATGTCAGAAAATCTTGGGGAGCATCAATCTTGGACAGCATAGTGAGGCACGTATGAGTGAATAATTTAGGCAAGACAGCACCTTGAAAAAGGACCACTACAACTTTATGAATATCCTCAACAATTATGTTCCAAGCACTTTGGTAAAATTTTTCACTTAAGCCATCTAGGCTAGGGTCACTATCCGGATCAATGGAAAAAAAAATCTCCTTGACCTCATCAATAGTAAGGATGGAATTCATATGGAGGTTCTCTTCTTCAGTAATAAGTATGTCTATAATGCTCAGGACAGAGTTGTCTTCAGTTGTGTTTTCAGCACTAAAAAGGTGTTCGCAGAATTTCTCTGCAGTGTAAGCAATCTCAGTAGTTCCTTCAATCTAATTACCCTTATCATCTTTGATTTTTTGAATAAATAGTCTCTTCCTCCTATATTTAATAATCTCATGAAAGAAAGTAGTGTTAGAGTCTTCTTCTTCAAGCCATTTAACTCTAGCTTTTGTCTCTAGATACTGTCTTGGAGTTTTAAATATATGTTAAAGTCAGTTTTAGCTTTAGAAAGGTTTGCTCTGTTCTCCTGGTTATTGTTAGCAATAGAAATCTCTTCCGGGTTTCTAATGAGGACTTATAACTTCTTAGGTTCCCCAAAAGCAGCTCTAGACCAGGAACTAAGAGCTTTGCACACTCTCTTAATTTTCTGGTGGAGAGAAAAAAAAGGACAGTTATAAGTAGTTTCAGACCAAGCTTCCTGGACAACCTGCATGTAGTCCTCGTGATTTATCCACATGTTAAGAAACTTGAAATATCTAATATTATCAACATTCTCTTCCTTCCAAGTAATAAGTAAAGGAGCATGGTATGAGTATGATCTAGAGAGGTAAGTGACAACAATGCCATCGTAGTGATCAAACCATTATGCATTGTAGACTAAACTATCCAATCATTTTAATATGGTATTAGGGGGTCTCTATTGTCTATCCATGTAAACATGGAGCCAAGATAACTCCCCACCTTGAAGATTACAATCAGAAAGACATGAAATAAAATCGATACTCTCTTCTATTATGCAAGGCATGCCTCCAATTTTCTCTTCAGTATCAGATATGTCATTCAAACCCCCCACTACACCCCATGGTCCCATAATTCTGCTAGTAGTATTTCTCATATCATCCCATATATCCCTTCTTGACTGCACATCATATTTAGCATACACAAAAGTCAAGTAAAAGTCAACAGGTCCTTGATTCTAAGTGATTTGAACAAGTACTTGTTGTTCTTTGTCTTCCAAAATCTACAAGTTGTATTCAGTAGACCAGAATATCCATATCTTATTGGAACAATTGTGAAAATAATGTTGATATCCCAATTTTCTTTTGAAAGTTTCAATTGCCCTGGGCCTTACCATTGGTTCTTGAATGAAAATGTAGGGAATTTTTTAATGCTGGTTGAGAAGAATGAGTCTTTCGGTAGCACCCTGGGACCTCATGCCCCTTATATTCCATGATATTGGTATTAATCATGAGAAACATTGTGGGCATGATCCTTTTGTCCCATGTTGTTGTTTCTATTTATGTTTTTTAAGTTGGCACTCTCCATCACAACATTTGTGGAGTTGTATTGCACTCTTGGTGTTAGGTTGTTGAAGATAGTCATATTTTGTTGAAACTTATGTAAGAGTGTTAGGAACCACTTCACATGTTAGAGGGTTAAAAAGCCTTCTAACTTGTTCATCATCTGACTTGGTGGATGCAAATTCTTCTGACTTACTATTTATCATAATAACGTTCTCACAACCTTTATATGTTGTGTCTTCCCTCTCTTTTCCACCTCAGTTCTTGAATTCCTCCAATTCTTCTCTCCTCTATTATCTCTATCTTTGACTTTTCTCCCACCAATTTGCACGGCCAGATTAGGGTCTAGACCAAAAAGGGGAATTTCTTCCGTGAGAAACATCTCCCTTATGACCCCTTCATTATCCATAATCACTTGAGTGGGATAATAGCCTTTGAGTGGAATTTGTCTTTTTTTGTTACTGTTTTTGTTGGTTTCCTGCACATCTTTCTCCTTCATATGTAATAGGGTTCTACTCAAGATTTGATTTTCATCCTCGACCTGTGGGAGCACACTTTCTTTTTCTTGGCTAACTTTTCTCATGTTGGAATTGATATTTCTGAGACTTGGTTTCCTTGTCTGCTTCACTCTATTCTTGTCATGCCTTGTATTTTTCTGTGTTACTTTTGCCTGACTGAAGTACATTTGATATTTGGATGGAATATCATTAGTAACCATTATATCCATTTTTTCCATTCCCTTTATGGCACTATGAGTAACTATAACAACGTTTCGCCCCTCATTTACCTTATAATTTTGGTTATTTTTCTTTTCCGTGTCTTGTTGACCCCTATGTTGCCTCCGTCCTGATCCCACATGTTATCATCAGTGATAATTTTGTTGTTTCCCTTCTCTTTTTTCCTCACCACTGTGTTCCAATCTTCCTTCTTGCTCACATGGTTTGTATCTTTTCCAGTTTGCTCCTTTTGCACCTGGTTGTTTGTACTACTCCTTGTTGTACTATTCATATTCTCTGGCTCTCCATGAGTCTTTTTCTATTGGTTGTGGTTTCCACCCTTAGAAAACCCAAGGTTAGTTGATCTTTCTATTTTCCCTGCTTCAGTACCTATTTTTTTGTGAAGTCTCCTACATTTAGCTTCATTTTGCTCCTGGATCTTGCAGTGAGAACAGAAAGCTGAGATTGCTTCATACTCAATGTAACGACCTAGTCAGTCATTTTAAGTGTTATAGCCATGTTCTCTCATTTCTTGCTCATTTTATTCTTAATTATTGTTTTGTGATTTACTGGGGTAGTTGATTCAGTTTCGGGGATGCTTCAGAATGCGATGAGATACTTATTCTCAATGTTGGACGCTTAAGTAGAAAAGGTTGACTGGATGTTGACTTATGTGCAAACGACTTTGGAAAGAAGTTTTGATGGTTTCGATAGCTCTGTAGGGTGATTTTGGATTTAGGAATGTGTCTGGATTGTGATTTGGAGGTCCGTAGTTGATTTATATTTGAAATGGCGAAAGTTGGATAATTGGAGGTTTTGGAAATTGAGAAGTTTGGCCGAGAATGACTTTGTGGATACCTGGCTCGAATTTTGGTTTCGGGAGTTGGAGTAGGTTCTTTGTGTCATGTATGACTTGTGTGCAAAATTTTGAGGTAAATCGGAATTGATTTGATTTGGTTTCGGCTTCGAATATAGAAGTTGGAAATTCATAAGTTCATTAGAATTGAATCGATACGTGATTCGTGGTTGTAGGGTTGTTTGATGTGATTTGAATCTTTGACCTTGATGGTACATTTGGTTGAGGTCCCATGGGTCTCGGGTTGTTTTCGGATGGTTAATGGATCAAAAATGGAACATGAAGGATTGTTGAAGCCTGCTGGTGAGGAGTGTTTTGGTTTCCTTCTATGCGATCACGTGTATAGGTTCGCGATCGCGAACGGTTGTTGGTCACTGATGGGAACTTTTTCTACGTGGTCGCAAGGTGAGGTCTGTGATCGCATAGCTAGATGATTTAATATATCGCGAACACGTGGGTTAAGTCGCATTCAAGAAGAGGAAGTGAGGCAACTGGGTTCACGCGTGTTTGTTCTTCGCGAACACGTGAAGAGGGACACAATCGCGTAGGCCTGAGGATGCAGTACTTTGCATTCGCATGGTTAGTGTTACGTTTGCATAAGGTTAGTTTTCTAAGCAGCTGAGTTTGTGCTTCGTGATTGCAAAGAATTTTTTTGCGATCGCGATTAAGGGATAACTAGGCAGAATTTAAAGTCTCAAAACGAAGGTTTGATTTTATTTCACAATTTGATTTTGGGAGCTCGGTTGGAGGCGATTCTTAGAGAGATTTTCAAGGGAGTGCTTGGGGTAAGTGATTCTTACTTAGTTTTGGTTAAATTTCATGATTATATCTTTAACTTCATCATTTAACTAGTGATTTGGGTTGAAAATTTGGAGAAAATGGAGGAAACTTCTTAAGCCGGATTTTGGGAATTTGAGTGAGATTCTGGTATCGGATTTGAGTAATTTTTGTATGGTTGGACTCGTGGTTGAATGGGCTTCCATATTTTGTAATTTTATTGGATTCTGAGACGTGATCCCGAGGGTCGACTATGGAGTGGACTTTTGACTTTTGATTAAGAACTTAGAATTTTTACATGGAATTGATTCCTATAGCTTGAGTTGATAGTATCAAATTGTTTGTGGCTTGACTCGAGGCATTCGGAGGCCGTATCGCGAGGCAGGGGATTGTTGGAGCAAAGATTTGCACGTTTTGAGGTAAGTAACACCTCTAAACTTGGTTATGGGGGTATGAACCAAAAATTTCGTGTTATGTGACTGATGTTGAGGTGAAGCGCACACTAGGTGATGGGTGTGTGGGCCTACACCATACTAACTGTGATTTAGTCGATTCCATGGGACTGTGTAGCTATCTTATCTAAATATTTTTACTGCACTCTATGTGTTAGAGCTCTTGAGTTGTGATTTATACTAGAAATCATGCGTAGGATATAGCTAGTACTATTGGGACCCACAATGGTCGTTATTTTTTGTTGAGTTATTTGCTTAATTGCAGTTATGTACTCAATTGCATTCATCATTACATATCATATCTCAGTCCCTGTTATCATACATTGTCACACCTCGCATAATTGATTTAGGCTGGTTAGTATGAGTGGTGTGAGCCCGAGAGACTCGAGAGATTAATGACTGAGTTGAGGCCTAAGTGCAATCCTGTGAGTGCTATATATCTATGTGGATCAGGTTGCACGCTGAAACAAGCCTTATGGCTATATATGCATATGGATCGGGTTGCGTGCTGTAACAGGACTTAGGTCTATATATGGATCGGGCTGCACACCACAGCAGGTACCGTACAGTGTTGAACGGCTGAGTGTGGCGAGCGAGAATTGAGAGAGTCAGATTGGGTGCTTTGAGGGTGAGAGTACTAGGGGTTTCACTGTGTTGCATCACATACGGTATTCATATTGGCATGTAGACATTGAGATGTCATTTTTCTCCTATCAGTCATACTTGGCATATTTTAAATGTGTTGAGCTTAACTGTTGAACCTGGAAGCATGTCTATATTTTCTGTATTGTTAAACTCTATTTTTTAATGTATTCGTTTGAGCTCGTCACTTCTTTCAATCCAAAGGTAAGACTTGTTACTTGTTGAGTTGGTTGTACTCATGTTACACCTTGCACTTTGCGTGCAGGTCTAGGTTTCTGGGCACGGTGGTTGTTGATTCTTGGGTTTCATCAGTTCAAAGGTCATCGAGGTAGCTGCTTTGGCATCCACAAATATTGACTCTCCTCCTTTATCTTTTAGTCTTGTTTATACTGTTCTACTTTCCTAGATAGTGTCCTATTGGTTAGATCGTGTTATTTTATAGATGCTCATGTACTTCGTGACACCTGGATCTTTTGGGAGAAGTTGTTTTAGTGCGTTGCGGTGCTTACATCCAGTTTTTATGATATTTTTACTAGTTTAAACCTATTTTCCATATATTGAAATTTAAAAATGTTGGTATGTGTGAGATATCGGCTTGCTTACTACCATGATAGGCGCCATCACGACATGTCAAGTTTTTGGGTCGTGACACTCCATTGTTTGAGTAATAATTTCCATGTTTCCTACCTCATTTCTGATTTCAACCATCACCTCAGATATAAGAGGTTTTGTAAGATAAATCTCCACTCGCACTTTTGTTGTAGTAGGTTTTGTCTTAGAGATGGTCGCCTTGTCCATTACGAGTGGTATTCCAATAGGCTTGACAATATGACAGATAGAATCTCATTCATAATAATGCCCATGGGAGGTCATGTAGATTGATCCATACAGGTGTTAGTGTAGTCTCAACCTCCGGTTTAAATTGTCATGACCCAAAAATCCACTAGTCTTGATGGAACCTAACCCAACTCGCTAGGTAAACAAGTAATAACTAACCACTTCCAATAATATTTAACACGACAATTAAGCAAATAAATTTTCTGAATCTTATACATTACCCCGAGGACTGGTAATACAAATCATGAGCTTCTAAGAATAGAATTTACAACGCTGAAATGAAATAAATACATCATCTGCTTAAAAAGTACATAAAACAGAGTTTTATAGATCTAAAGCTACCACGAACAAGGGACATCTACTACCGGGACACAGGTACATCTTCAATCCAGCTCCTATCGAACACAGCAAAATCCGCAGCCAACATCTGCACGCAAGGTGCAGAAGTGTAGTATGAGTACAATCTACCCCATGTACGCAGTTCATAACAACACAATACAAGTAATAAAAGAGGTATCTCAGAAGTAAAAATTGCTCAGTTCATTCACAGTTCCAGAAAATAGTCATGCTTTTCAAGTATCTTAGTGAATACCCAAATCTTTTACCAAAAATGCCAAAAATACGAGTATGTTTTAAAACTGTAATTTTTCTAAATATCCTTTCCACAATAAATAAGATGTTTCATTTTCTTTCCATATAGCAAATGTGAAATACCTCTCTATGCCCACATATCAATGCATGTAAAAAGTCATGAATGACGTGATATCGTACATCATGAGGAAAACTGCATCTCTATGCTTGTATGTGATGTGTGCATTCCAATGCCATGTATTTCAGAGATGAATCATGTACTCACACTCACAGAGTACTCAATCTCACTGTCTCACACTTTTCACTCATCATGCTCAACCACTCGATACTGTATATGGCCCATACAGCCCGGGTAAGATCCATCAGTCACTCAGTACCGAGGAAGGCCAAAGGTATATAATTGCTTCGGACAAGATCCATGTCCAGGGAAGATCCATCCCTCAATATTATCAACCGCACTCACTGGGGGTGTGTATAGACTCCGGAGGGGCTCCTACTGCCCAAGCGCTATCATAAGCGAGATCCACGAATAAATCAATATAACAGGTTGCGGCGTGCAGCCCGATCCCATAATTGTCACTCACAATTAGGCTCTCAGCCTCACTCGAGCATCAATCTCTCAAGTCTTACTCACGGGCTCACAATGTAATGAAACTAGCCCGACAATAATTATATGACATATCAATAAACAACAACTGAGACTGAGATATGATATGAATGCATGAATATGACTGAATACAAAATATCAATGAAATCAGTGAGATGACAACAAGAAACGACCACTATGGGTCCGAACAATATCAGCATAAAGCCTAAACATGATATTTAGCATGATTCACAGCTCAATTACTTTATCACATGGTGAAAACATAGATATCAACAAAATAGGGCCACTATACAGTGCCATGGAAACAACGGAGTCACAATTCAATGGGAGCACGCCCACACACCC
This sequence comes from Nicotiana knightiana, assembly GCA_005239525.1. Taxonomy (NCBI): domain Eukaryota; kingdom Viridiplantae; phylum Streptophyta; class Magnoliopsida; order Solanales; family Solanaceae; genus Nicotiana; species Nicotiana knightiana. The sequence goes on along the minus strand of ML396519.1, from coordinate 24,807 downwards.
GTCACCTAGCATGTGCGTCACCTCAATACCAATTACATAACATGTAATTTGGGGTTTCATACCCTCAGCACTAAGTTTAGAAGAGTTACTTACCTCGAACGAGCCAATACCAATGCCGAGCAAGCCAATTGATGCTCCAAAGATTCCATTACGCGTGTGGCGACCTCCGAACGATGCAAAACTAGCCAAAAGCAAATCAAATACATCAAATAAAGCCCAAGGAAACAATTTCAAATGATAAAGATCGAATCCTTAATCAAAACCCAAAATTGCCCAAAAATTACATCCAGTCCCGTGCCTCGGAACCCAACAAAACTCACAAAATCCGACAACCCATTCAATTATGAGTCCAACCATACTAATTTCACTCAAATCTGACTCCAATTCGATGTTCAAAACTCAAAAATGAATATTAGGAAACCTTAGGCCAAAACCCCCAATTTCTCTTTAAAATTCATCAACCAATTGCCAAAAATGAAGATAGATTTGTAGAATAAGATCAAAACCAAGTGTAGAATACTTACCCCAATTCTTGTGATGAAATTTGCTCCAAAAGTCGCCTCAATCCGAGTCCCACATCTCAAAATATGAAGAAATACCAAAACCCTCGATTTATAGCTTCTGGCAGCATTTCCGCATATGCGGTTAAAATGTCGCATCTGCGACCTGCGCTTCTGCGGATAAAATCTTGCCTTTGCGAAGCCCATGGAGTCTGTCCATCGCACTTGCGGACATTCTCCGCCTCTACGCACGCGCAGGTGCGCCAACGAACTCTCGCTCCTGCGCCACTCGCCACTTCTGCGGCTAATTTTACGATTCTACGGATGTGCAGATGCGCCCTTACTTTCGCTTCTGCGGTCTTCCTCAGCAACTCACACCTCGCTTTTGTGACCCCTCTATCTCTTCTGCGACCATTACACCTGCGCAAAACCAGCCACATGTACGATCACACCAGAATCAGCAGCCTTCAGCAATGCACTATGCAACAAAAATGATCCGGACCTCGTCTGAAACTCATCTAAGCCACTCGGGACTTCGTCCGAATATACGAACAAGTCCAATAACATAACACAGACCTACTTGAGGCCTCAAATCACACATAACAGCATCAAAACAATGATTCGCACCTCAAATTAAAATCTATGAACGTTGAACTTTCAATTTCCAAAACTCGCGCCGAAACATATCAAATCATCCCGTAATGAACCCGAAGTTTGCACACAAGTCCCAAATGACATAACAAAGCTATTCCATTTCCCGGAACCATAATCCGAATTCGATATCCTCAAATTCAACTACCAGTCAAACTTATGAACTTTCCAAACCTTCAAATTTCCAATTTTCGCCAATTTGTGTCGAAACCTTCTAGAAACATCCAAATGCAAATCCGGGCCTACGTCCGAGTCCAAAATCACCATATAGACCTACAGGAAACATCAAAACTCCGTCCCGGAGTCAAATTCACAAAAATTCAAACTTAGTCATCTCTTCCATCTTAAAGCTCAATAATGAAATCCATTCATCGAAACTGATTCTGAATAACCTGAAAACCAACACCGACGATTCACATAAGTCATAATACATGATACAGAACTAATCATGCCCGTAACTATCGAACGATGTGGAAATGCTCAAAATGACTGATCGGGTCGTTACATTCTCCCCTACTTAAACATACGTTTATCCTAGAACGTGCCAAGAGTTATTCCCAAAACCATCAAACCGACGTATAACCTTACCATGCACATACCTGCAGGTTATCCCACGTCACCCTATCCAATATAGGTCTGATAACACATCATAACTGAAATTTCCCAAATTAACCTAGCCCACAAGCCTTAGAACCCAATTTACAACATCCAGAATTGCTTATAACATCAGAATCTCGCAACATACACACTTTATAAGTCTGAACAAATTGTACTAAGTCACAACCATAACCCAAGATACAATCACAGGATATACCACATAACTCAAATACCCATAGCAAAATCTCTGATCACAGTAGCTGCTTAAAATAACCCAATTACGGTAATAAACCTCATACCTAACAAAACCTTATCCTAAAACTTTTGTACACTGCCGATAATGAAAGAACACGTAGAAAAATAACCATTCATCAAATCAATAAGCCATGGAGCTCCCTCTCCTTCAACAAGAACTATAGCCAATTCCTAAGCCGACTTCCGATACTATCCTTCTAAATATACCGCAATCAAATCCGATAACACCCATCCTAGATCTGACGACTCCATCTTATTGAATACCCACTACTCTACTAACACGCAACACCAATACTACTCAGAGCCACAAATATTGCAATCCATCCACCAATAAGCAAAAATCCAAATGTATTCAATTACGAAAATGACTCAATCAAGAGAACCATCCCGCTAGCTCAACGGGTACCACCACAACGAAATGCTAAGAACCTATAACACACCGTAGAACCCTCACCGACTCTAACATAAAGGTTCATACCTAAACATAACTCTGCTGCAATGCCGGCTCCGTCCAAACGCTGGTCCTTATCATATACCTTGAGCTACCTTGCTCAAAATCAATAACCACGCAAAATTCGACATCAAGTACCCAAAGTGCATTACCATAACCATGGAGAATCAGATGATACAATGTCACACCATACGTGAAAGAACATAACCAGTACGCCCTCAATCATGTAATACCCAATTATTCATTTTGCTCCATTTCTGCTATAAGAACACAATAGAGCCGCACCATGTGTGCCTAAAACCAACGAATCACAACACCTTGTAGCATAGAAGAGTAACTCACAAAAAATTTCAAAACACGAATAAGCTCAACAACAACCAAATGGCACATCCCTCAACAATAGCACTATGGAGCCAACCAATCCGACTCTGTGTAGAATACACATCCTAATTGGGCCTACCAATGAACCACTAAATCAACTACGGGAACCCATAATAGATAAATAAACCTCTGAAATCCACAATTGTCTGAATCATAACACATACTATCATTTGTCTAGCTTCGGCCATGACTTCACAATCCACAACCATGAAATAGTTTGCTCCTGATAGCTCCCAATCTCCAAATTCATAGAACACATGAATCACCATATCTGATCCCAACTCCATCGCCAGAATGTCTAACACATCTCTCATCCAAGATCATCCCATGAGAAATACTTTCAAAATTATTCTGTTCCACATAGAAAAATTTGAATATCAGCAGTCGATCAACCAGGAGACTAGCACATTACTAGGGAAGTATCCATACATCAAAAAACATTGCCCCTTCTGGAATGTATACTCTCATCAAGCCATACCAAATAGTAATATCATTTATTTAGTCATCTGAAACTGTCCATGTTGCCTACAAATTTATGTCCTTCCCTTCCAAACTGACCTATGACCTTGCACTTGCAAATCACAATCCCACACAACGCACCGCATCTACCATGTGATCCTGTGAAGAGTACAAGATTCTCATAATCAACTCCGAGTCACGAGCAGAATACCCATCCGATCAGTCAGAAACCTTCCATTTTATCCTATCCCGGAGGGAGTCCAAATAAGCAACATATTCCTACGACAGTAGGAAATATACTCCTCGAACCGTGGTAGAAACCATTGAAAACTCTTCGAAGCCCTTTGCACATCACCAAGCTATCAGAACCGAATCTCTCTAACTCTACCCAGCCACGCAAGACGTGATAACCTAAGATCATTGCCACAAAACACCAGTAGAGACTGGCCATGTCATAAGTACCCAATGAAACGATTATATCCATTATTGTGCTGATCCAACCTACTACTAAGATGTCCTAGTTCTTCAAGTCCCTTCCAAACTGCCTTCAAATTGATTCTTCTCCCTGGTAGAACACCATGATCCTTACAAGATTTTACCACACCAGAGACCCTAGTATAAAACCACAACGCCCTAAGGCCCATAAGCCGCTGACTTCCCTCTTAAGCACCCCAAAGAACCACAACCGAGAAACCCACTCTAAAGAGACCTTATGTGAACATAAAAATATTTCCTTCACCTTCTTGATGTTGAAATGCATAATCCACAATGGTATAAAAAAATGCATAAGTCTCGTCACCGGCCAATGTAACTCCCAGTTTCTAGCCATATACAATTCTTGAAAATTCCAATTCGCTACATATAAATCTTGAATTCATTAGAACCAATATCAAGAATCATCCACTCTTCTCAAATCTCAATTAAACCTAACAAACAGACCGAACATCCTATGCCCCATTAGCACACCAACACACAAGGGAGTACCCCACACTTCTAAGCAACCGAACAATTCTTACTCCATGCACACTACATCCATCATGAATAACCACTTAAATATTTTATGATGTCTATATACCCATATAGTGTTATAAAACCTATATCCCGAAATTCTCTTACTCGAGTCATCCTCAATCTCAAACCCTACAGTCATAACTGGTTCACTAGTACACCTCAAACCAAAACCAATACAACACATAATCGTGCAATCAACTCGTCGATAGCAGACTCCCCCACTTGGCTCGAAGCCATAGATCAAAATACACAATAACTCACAATTCCCTACTCTATTACTACTATAATGTCTCAATGAGATTCAACTAAATCCTTCCTGAGATCCTGTAACGCAAACAATCTAATACTTCAAATTATCTGAAAATCTCGCATTCACCCTTGTAATAGTCAAGCCAACTTCCACATGCGATCCAAACTCAAATTGTAGCATATATCATTCACTGGTAAAAGAGAACTCTCTACAAAACATCATAGGGATCACACAACCTCAGGACGCCTCGTAGGAGAAAACCCACATGCTTAGCCTCAAACTGACATCTCTTATACCCTTTCACAGCCACAACTACTAACCAATCACTTAATCTCCTTGAGTCTGAACTCATAATACGACATGAAAATCTACTTCATTCCACAACAAAGCAACATGAGAGGTCCTTCAACACCCCCATAACTCGAGGTCATACGCCAAATCAAGGCAGAAATCAAACACATAATAGTCCTTGCTACATCTCAATTAAACTCTTTCTATCACATTCGAATAATCTTAACACATCTTGCAGTCACATCATACTCACCACATAGTCATCCAATCACAAATTCCACTAATAGGGACACAAACAGACATATAAGTCCTAAAAGTATATTTCACACAATCAAAATCTTTGTGCTCAAGCTACAATCAAAACCCAGCCTCAAGTCCTCCGGAGTGGCCCATCATCAGCATGCCAAAATCACATCTCGTACCCAACCATGGAATCACAAGCCTTTGATGCACAGTTGATACCGAGCGCTCATGTGCGCATACAAATGCGTGGAAGGAATTCAAAGAGTTACACCTCAAGCTGAATCAATGTCGCACAATAAGGAAAGAAAGATGGGAAAGTATATCCTAAATTTCTTGTAGCCTCTCGAAGATAGGTATGGACGTCATCATACCTATCCGCAAGACTCTACCAGACACTTGCTCATGACTTGTAGAACCTATGAACCTAGAGCACTGATACCAATCTATCATGACCCAAAAATCCACTAGTCGTGATGGCACCTAACCCAACCCGCTATGTAATCCAACTAATAACTAACCACTTCTAATAATATTAAACATGACAGTTAAGCAAATAAATTATCTGAATCGTATACATTACCCGGAGAACTGACTGTACAAATCATGAACTTCTAAGAATAGAATTTACAAAGCTGAAATGAAATAAATACATCGTCTATTTGAAAAGTACATAAAACTAAGTTTTATAGATCTAAAGCAACCACGAACAAGGGGCAGCTACAACAGGGACGCAAGTACATCTTCAATCCAGCTCCCATCGAACACAGCAAAATCCGCAGCCAACTTCTGCATGCAAGGTGCAGAAGGTAGAATGAGTACTTATCTCCCCCAAATTCACACCACAAATATAGGTAGTGAGGCGGTCGATGCAATATTAAATCCCAACGCAAGTCGGGGTCGAATCCACAGGGAGTTAGAATTGGGATTAGGTAAATATTTAGTGTCATTGTATAATATGCCCTAAATTACCCTTCCACATTCTTGTTTGTTGTTTCTACTTCTACTTTAAGCTATTGATTCAATTGTAAAACTAGGAGACAATATTTTTGGTTATGGTTATTTTTCAAATGATAAAAGATCTAGGGTTGCGACTTATGCCTAGTTGGTTACCTAACAGATTTAGAGCTTTAGGGAATGTTTGGTTGAACGGGATACGTTATAGTAATCACACTCAATTACTCACTCTATACCTCTCGGTAGTTTGAGTGACTTTGCCCAATTTGGCTTTCTCAAGTCCAAATGGGTATTTCACAAACCATGTGATAAATGCTCTAGTCGGGTCTTACTATCTCTAGGCTCATCCCTTTAATTGGGGCTATTAATTTCTTGAGTTCACCCCAATTCCTAGTTAGCCAAGTTTTTCTAGACTTAGTCTCTCTTTCTCAAGTAGAGACTAAGTCAAATAGGCATGAATCAATGTTTGCAATCATTAATTCTAGAATTCAAGCAAGAACAAGGCTAAATAACTTATACCCAATCATACATAATCCCTAAATCAATAACCCATTAAGTACCCATACTAGGAGTTGGGTCACAACTCTAGATAAGGGTTTAGCTACTTACAAAAATGAAGAAATAAAAGAAGAAGAATGCATAATAATTAATTATGGAAAGGAAATATAATGTTTAGAAGCTAATCTAGTACAATATTACTCAATACAATAAAGAAAATGGCTCAGCTGCTCTACACTGATATAACTTAACCTAAAAATGACAAAAGTTCTATTTATACTAAGCTGAAAATATCTGACAAAAATGTCTATGCGGAGGTTATGCAGCCGCACAATTCTGTGTGCGGTCCGCATGTTAATATTGACTGGCTATGCGGTCGCATAAAACTGAGATGCGGCCGTACTTCATCTATTTGTGCGGACCACACATTTTTGAGTGCAATCGCACACTTGACTTGGGCTGGGACTTGGACCTTCTTCTGCGGACCGCATATTTGTGAGTGCGGCGAACTTTGGCTCCTGCGGCAGCACAACAATAGTGTGGTCCGCACAACTGCAGTCATGGCTCTCTGAAACTGATCTTTTGCGGGCCTCATAATAGTGAGTGCGGCCGCATTTGTCATCCTATGGTCGCACAATAGTATTGCAGTCCGCACACCATAAAAATCCAAAATGCAAGTTCTCTGAAGTTTGTTTTCCGCGGCCACACAAGAATTGTGTTGTCCGCACTTTGTGAAGAGAATTCATCAGTACTCCTTCAGAGTTTATTATGTGCAGTCTGCACTGTAGTCCTTTTTGCCTTGTTTTGGTCCTTGTCAAATGTTTACTCCTTTTTGAGTTGATTTTGACTTCTTTGGCTCGTTTCCCAATATTCTTGCAGAAAAGCATATTTCATTAGTTCTCGGGAATAACTTTAAGCATTTTTGAGCTAAAACACAAGTAAAAGAAAGCAAATAAGCGGTCAAAATCCCTAGTTATCAACTCCCCCAAACTTAAGTTTTTGCTTGTCCTCAAGAAATTAAGGCAATTTCCACCTCCATTAGAAAAAAAGATATTTCAGTTGGCCTAAGTTAAGTCAAACACAAATCAATTGGGACCAAAAATTAACCACACGCTTATGAATCATTAACAAGCCTATGATTTTAATGTTGAAGCACAAATGGCTCTAATGTGACGCTTGAGCATCAAGGGTTGATTTTGTTCATCAAGGAAGCTCACACTTTCATGCAAGTCGGAGTTGATCCCAAACCCCTCCTCCTATACTCTCCGTAATCTCATCTCATTCACGAATGAAGAACTCAAAAATATGACTCGAGAAAGACTCGCTCATCACTCTCAAAAGAATGTCACAAGCCCGACTCTAAGTACCATATGCTTTCCCCTCATGTAGATCACCACTAATGTAAGATCGCTCAGCTTGAAATCACGTAGGGACTTTTCGGCATGCAATGAAGGCTTTTGGGCTAAGGAGGGAAATATCGGATTGGAATCATTTCATCTCTCCTTTAGCACTTCGTATTCTCTTGGTGGTTCATACTTTTCTGAGTCTTTGAGTCATTTTTTTCCCCTTAGGGGAATTAGAGAGAATTGACATCGCTTTTTCTTTGTCATGCTATTCACAATCTCCTTCTTTGCTTTCTCCATGCCTTGCACTTTTGTTTTCGTTTGCATCTTTTCAAACCTTTCACATTATTCACTTTCTTTTTGTGTTTTTCTTTGTTCTTCCTTTATTCTTATTTGCCTTTTCCTCTTCTTCATTTCTTTTGTCTTTTTGTGCCTTTTGAAACCATCTTTAAACTCCTCATCTCTCCCCTAAACTTATGTTTTTGCCATTTGAATCATATGAGTGCGAAAAAAAAGTTGGGTGCCAAGAGAGAGTCACTAGAAAATAGTTAAAGGCTTGTAATATGGTCATCGAATAAAAAGTCTTTAGCATCAAAAGGGTTTACTAAGGATGATATCTTTGGTGGGCCATGGAAGGTTTCAAAACGGGCCAAGGAGAGCCTACAATCACTTCTCAAGCCAAGCTAACTTAAAATTTGGCCTAGAAACACATTCGGGTCAAGTTCTAGACTATTCGCATGGGTACTTGAACTTGTAACAAAGTACCTCACCTCTCACACACCCGGATATTTAAAGAGAAAGGAGCCTAGGGCCCACAACAACTGCATTCAAGATTGAAAATCGCTAATGGTTCAACTAAACCACCCGATGATTGCCTAAGTCAACAGGAGTAACAGGGTCACTAACTAGAGCTATTTCTTTATAAAAACTTATTTTTAACCATAAGCGCATAGTTAATTGTGTTGGTACCAAGTGAAATATACTCAACCCTTATTTATTCATTAACACTACTTGTTTCTGCCTAAACATCAAAAACTGACTCAATCCCTTAAGAAGGTTGTCACGCCATCCACCTTTGGGAAGAGCCACCCGGTTCACACAAGACCCACCTTTGGAAAGAACCATGTCATTAATAAATTTGAAGGCTTATTGTTTACTAAAACCTAAAAAGAAGCTCAAAAATCAATTAGAAGTTACTAAAGTACTAAGAAGTTAAACTATTAGGAAAACAAAACGAAGAAGCTATGAAATAAACTACTAAAGGTAAGGCAAATGATATATACAAGAGGGATGAATATATACATAATGAGGGAGAAAATAAAGATAAAAGAAAAAGAGTGTTAAAGTTATTACAGGCCCAAATATTATCAAATGTCATCAACAGTCATCCAAATCATCCAAAATATCAAATAGACCACCCCCTAGAAAAAAAACAAGCATTGTCCTCAATGCTTAGCAAAATCAAAACATAAGAGGGTAGAGAATAAAGAAAACTCCATATGTGGTCTCGTGGTGACTGGCAGCATCACCACCCTCAGTCTCCTCTAACTGTATATCGTCATCTCTAGGTTGAGGGACAACATGGTTAGTGAGCATCTGAAGCATCTCCTCAGCAGTGGGGGTAGTGAGATCTGGCTCGTCAGACTGGCCAGCTGATGCCTCTGCTGATGGTGATGTTGAGTCAACTAGTACTGATGGACCTGTCTCCATCAGTAAGTCAAATGGAAAGTCACGTGTTGCTTCTAACTTCTTCACCTCCTGTCTCAAACTCTCCACTACTTTCTTCGAAGCCTAGGACTTTCTCATTTTATTCACTTTCTTGTCCAACTCCTCAATGGCACCCCCTAAGCTACTAGAGTGTCCATGATAGTCTTCTAGTTGTATAGAATCTTTTTCAATGTTTCCTACACTGACGGAGGTACCTGTGACACTGCTGGAGTATAGGACTGCGCTATAACAGTACTGGAGATGTCAGACAACTTAGAAGTGGTTGTCTGCATCCAGTTGTTGAGGCTCTCCAATTCTGGGAGACTCGCAACGTAGTGAGAGGATAGGTGGATGAGGCTGGCACTAGAACTGAACTTGGTGGCCGAGAGGATGAAGGTGGTGGCATGGCGGCTATCCCGGTGGAAGGTCCGGCTGCTGCGGCAGGCATGGAAGCTGTAGATGGCTCAAGAGCAGCCTCTGAACCTACCATTGATGGCTCATCAGACTAGCCAACTGTGGTAGTGTCCTTACCCTTGAACTTCAGGTTGTCCGCACCCTGCAAGTGATACCAAGAAAATGTCCTCTTAGGTTTTACCTTTGTGTCATATGGCCTTGGCTCCACCTTTGCATCATTGAAGTACTCTGTGAGGGTGTTCGGATAGGGGTAGGACTTCTCACTTTTCTAGACCGTCAATATGATTTTGGTTGACATGATAGTACCCACGTTGATCGGTTGCCCCGCCATAATGGAAGCCACCAGAACTGCTCGGGGAAGTAGGAGGAGTTTATCATTCAACCTCGGATCAGTCCTGCTACACACAAAGGTTTTCCACCTTTTAGCTTCAAAATTGAGGGTGACCCGGAGGATAGGAACTCCTGCTATGATCCATGGTGGTGGTTGTCCTTGGGCAGCCAAAATCTCAGTTAGCCAAGGGCGAGTTGCTTCACCCGGATCTTGCTTCTCTAAGTACTCTACTGCCTCCACTTTCTCAAAACCCACACAAGTATTCAAACAGACAGCATCGAAGCGGACTTTCAAATTTCTCACTTTTGTTACTTTTGTCCCCTTCTTGATGTGAGCCACTATGGCGTACAACTTCTTAACCAAGTGCTCATTTGCATCTAAGACCGGGTGAGTGAAACACTTCCACCCCTTGTGATCCTGGAGTTGCCTAAGGACATTTGGATTATGAATATCCAAATCATTCATCAAGAATTATCGTTCAAGTGCGAGCGACCTTTTTGGCCACAACTCCCGGAATCTGTTAAATGCCATCAAGCTGATGAATCTACCCTCCCATATTTCCCTCTTGTTTTTCCTTTCAAGACCACCCACTTAAGTGTCCCCCCTCTACCATCATCCGGGACGTCATCATCATCTACACTAATAGGTGTCGGAGGAGTAGGCGAAGAGGAGGGCTCGAAACCCTAGCTTCCCGCATCAGAATCAGCAGAAGAACTGTCTGTAGGCTCATTGTGCAATTGATAGTGCCTAGTGGGTTGAGGTGGTTGGGACTGGGGTTCACGCTGGACCTCCATAGACTGACCCTCGGAGGCTTACCTTGATGGTTCATAAGAGCTGGATTTTGAGGACTCTGTGGCCCTCCCTCTACCGGTGGTCCGCTTCTTGGCAATGGGTTTTGATTGTACCCCCAAAGGGTGAGTGCCTTTACCCCTTCCTCGGGAGGATTCACCTCTCCCCTTTGATGTATTGCCTCTACTACGGGATCTAACCATTGTCTGCAATACAACTTACATATGTCAGTTGATTTCAAAGCAAGAAAAACAGTTGTAGAACGTAGCAGACAAGCAATCATTACTGAGACAATACGGACCACACAATTCTGAGTGCAGTCGCAGAGTATCGAGTGCGGACCGCACAATTTTGAAGTGCGTCCGCAGATACTAGAGTTCGGACTGCACATTTGTGAGTGTGCCCGCACATCCTCAAGAGCGGACTGCACAATTTTGAGTGTGTCCTCACAAGTACAAACCTGAAATTCTTGATTCTCTGAAGTTTAGAGTGCGATCGCACACATTTTTATGCAGCTGCACACTTTTCTGCAGACCGACAAATTTTGAGTGCGGTCCGCACATGTCAAACAAACCAAAATCCCTATTTACCAAGTATGCGAACCGCACAAAAAATGTGTGCGGCCGCAAAATTCAACATTGAAGGTACTTCTGTTAGGGTTCTTGCAATTTTTTCACAAGTTAAGAACGGTGTGCACAAATTAACAAGTTTAGTGGTCTACCCAGTCCCTAATGAACATGTATGAAACTACCCACCTGATTTTGAAGCACAAATTATGCACATTTGATATTTTCAAGACTAAAATTGACTAAACTAATCAAAGAATCAAAAATAAAAATTATGAAAAATGAAAAAAATCTACATGAATTGAACATACCAGAAGTGAATGATGCAAGTAAGGATCTAACTTGATGAATTAAGTGAGATTTGGAACAATTTTTGGGTTGCATAGTGTTTTCTAGGGCTTGGGAGTTCAGAGAGCATAAAGTGTGAATAGTTATAAAAAGCCCTATTTATACCCTAGCAAAGTTGCTCAAGATCTCACCTGAGTGCGAACGCATAATTTTGAGTGCGGTCTGCACTCCTTACCTGGGTTAGACTTAGCTCTGCGGTCCGCACAAAAATGAGTGCAGCCACAGAACCTTGTGCGGCCCGCATAATTTTGTGTGCGTCCGCATATTGGTCTTTTTTCTGCAAAACCAAACTTCAGAAAGTTGGTGATTTTTGGTCTCCATTTGTGCGGCGCACATGGAATTGTGCGGCTGCAGACCCCTCTCTGCGGTCCGCACAATTTTGGTGCGGTCCGAATAATGTTCCACACTTGGTCAATCTTTCAAGATTGTCCTTACAATACGCACTCATTCCTGCGATTCACTTCGGTTAGCTCAATACAAACCTATCTAAAATGAAGAAAAATGAAAAGAAACACGGGTTGACTCCCAAGAAGCGCCTGATTTAATGTCACGACACGACACAAGTTACCATCAATCACTTGAAATAAAGCAACGCCAAAACGTGGTCATCATCAAACTTTCCAAGATAATGTTTCACTCGGTGACCATGCACAACTTCAAATGGGCCACTCCACTTGGATTTCAACTTTCCCGGAAACATTCACAATCGAGAATTGAACAATAGCACAAGATCGTCTTCTTTGAACTCCTTATTCCAGATATATTTGTCATGGAGGTACTTCATTTTGTCCTTGTACAAGGACGAACTTGAATATGCATGGAATCGGAATTCATCAAGCTCATTCAATTATCCCACCCTTAAGTTGGCAACGACATTCCACTCAAGATTAAGCTTCTTCAATGCCCATATAGCCTTGTGCTCAAGTTCCACCGGTAGGTGACAAGCTTTCCCGAAAACTAACTGATATGGAGACATATCAATTGGTGTTTTTTAAGCTTTCCTATAAGCCCAAAGAGCATTACCAAGTTTTTTCGACCAATCCATCCAGTTGGCATTCACGGTCTTTGACAGAATACTCTTGATTTCCCGGTTAGAGACTTCAACCTGTCCACTTGCTTGAGGATGATAGAGGGTCGACACTTTGTGAGTGACACTATACTTTTTGTGAGTAAAGTATAAAAATCTTTGTTGCAAAATTGTGATCTCCCATCACTAATAATGGACCTTGGTGTACCAAACCTTGTGAAGATGTTCTTTTGCAAAAATGCTACCAGACTCCGAGCTTCATTGTTGGGCAAAGCCTCGGCTTCAACCCACTTTGACACATAATCCACATCTACCAATATATAAGTGTTCCCATAAGATCTCACGGACGGACCCATGAAATCAATTCCCTACACATCAAAAATGTCAATCTCCAAGATAGTGGTGAGGGGCATCTCATTTTTCTTGGAAATCCTACCGGCCCTATGACATTCATCACAACGCTTGACGAGATTGCTAGCGTCCTTGTACAGAGTAGGCCAATAGAATCCACAACTTAACACCTTTGTAGCCATCCTCGCTCCACCATGGTGACCACCATATGGCGAAGGGTGGCAAGCCTCAAGAATTCCCATTTGTTCTTCCTCCGGTACACATTATCGGATCACACCATCGGTGCAAATCCGGAAGAGATAGGGCTCATCCCAATAATACTCAAGGAAATCTTGTTTGAACTTCTTCCTTTGGTTTGAAGAGAACTCATTCGGTATAATGCCACTCACAAGATTATTGGCTAAGTCGGAGAACCATGGCATCTCGGTCATAGAAATGGATAGGAGTTGCTCGTCGGGAAATGAATCATTTATATCAAGGCCATTATGTGGCCTCCCCTACTCCTCCAACCGAGACAAGTGCTCCGCCACTTGGTTTTCACTCCCCTGGCGGTCTTGAATCACTAGATCAAAATCTTGTAAAAGAAGTACCCACCCGCATTAGTCTTGATTTAGAATCTTTCTTGCTCATCAAAATTGAAGCGCCGCATGGTCGGTGTGAACAATCACCTTTAGTACCCATCAACTACGGGCGGAACTTCTCCATAGAAAAAACAATAGAAGAGAGCTCTTTTTCGGTAACTGTGTAGTTAACTTGGGCCTCATTCATGGTCTTGCTAGCATAGTATACCAGATTGAAGATCTTGTTGATACGTTGCCCCAATATCGCTCCAACCACCACATCGCTTGCATCACATATGAGCTCAAAAGGTAAGCTCCAATTTGGTGCGGTAATAATAGGAGTAGTAGTCAACTTATACTTGAGCAATTCGAATGCCTTCATACAATATTCGTTGAAATGGAAATTGGCATCATTCTCCAAAAGTTTTCACAAGGATTTTACCACCTTAGAAAAGTCCTTGATGAATCGTCGGTAGAACCCCGCATGACCCAAAAAGCTCCTCACTCCCTTCACGGATGTAGGGGGGTAGTTTGGAGATCACTTTAATTTTGGCTTTATCAACCTCAATACCATGCTTTGAAATCTTGTGACTGAGGACAATGCCTTCCTCGACCATGAAGTGACATTTCTCCCAATTCAAAACCAAGTTAGTTTCCTTACATCTTGCCAATACCTTTTCCAAGTTGTCCAAACACTCTTCAAAAGAATTCCCCACCATGGAAAAATCATCCATGAAAACCTCAATAAAGTCCACCATATCAGTGCAGATAGCCATCAAACACCGTTGAAAAGTCGTAGGTGCATTGCATAACCCAAATGGCATCCGCGAGAATGCGAAAGTACCATATGGACAAGTGAAAGTGGTCTTCTCTTGGTCCTCAGGAGCAATAAGAATATGATTGTAGCCGGAGTATCCATCAAGGAATCAATAAAAAGTACGTCCAGCCAACTTATCCAACATTTGATCAAGGAATGAAAGCGGAAAATGATCTTTCTGAGTGACTTTGTTGAGCTTCCTATAGTCCATGCACACTTTCCACTCGGTGACAGTTCTTGTGGGGATGAATTCATTTTCGTCATTTGTTATCACCGTCATGCCCCCTTTCTTTGGGACACATTGCACCGGAGAGGTCCAACAGCTATCGGAAATGGGGTAAACAACCCTGTCATACAACCATTTGATGATTTCCTTCTTCACTACCTCTTGCATTGCTTCATTTAATCTCCTTTGATGTTCCATGAAGGGTTTGGCATCCTCCTCCAAAATAATCTTGTGCATGCAAAATGGGGGGCTTATACCCCGAATATCCGCCAATGTCCAATCTATAGATTTCTTGCTCTTTTGGAGCACCGCCAAAGAAGAATCTACTTGCACGTTAGTCAAGCAAGAGGAAATAATAACAAGTAAATTGGAACAAGGGACAAGAAACTAATACCTGAGATGTGAAGGCAAAGGCTTTAACTCCAAGGTGGGAGGGTCCTCGATTGAGGGCTTTGTTGGAGGAGTCTTTCGGTTCTCAAAATCTAAGAACAATTTTCGGGGCTCATAAGTATATGACCCCATTACTTGCAAAGCATTGACACATTCAACAAAGCCTTCCTTCCCATCCTCATCATGATTAAGCAACACAGCTTCCAAGGTATCCTCAACATTCATCACAACACTAGTATCATCAATAATCACTTCGGTCACTAAATCCACGAACGAACAAACTTCATTTCTATTTGGTTGCCTCATCGATTTGCACACATGGAAAACCACTTTTTCATCACCTACCCGGAAGGTGAGTTTCACCGGCTTCCACATCAACTAGATCCTTTCTCGTAGCAAGGAAAGGTCTACCTAAGATAATAGGAACCTCGTAGTCAACCTCACAATCAAAGGTCATAAAGCTTGCTGGAAGGATGAACTTATCAACACGAACTAACACATCATCAGTAATTCCCAATAGCCTGTTCATAGTCTGATCTGCCATTTGCGACCTCATAGATATGGGTCTTGGTTACCCAATTCCCAAAGTTTTGAACACAGAGTAGGACATCAAGTTGATAGTTTCCCCCAAATCATATAAAACTTTGGAAAAATCGACGCTCCCAATAGTGCAAGGGATTGTGAAGGTGCCGGGATCTTCCAATTTCGGAGCCATTGAGTGCACAATAGCACTCACTTGATGTGTCATCTTGATCGTTTCACAATTCATTGATCTTTTCTTTGTTACCAAATACTTCATGAACTTTGCATATCCCGAAATTTGTTCCAACGCTTCAACCAATGGCACAGTAATGGACAAACTCTTCATCATATCAATAAATTTCATGAATTGGTTCTCACTATTTTTCTTTGGAAGCCTTTGAGGATATAAGGAGGAGGCCTTGGCATTGGTGCCTTAGCCTTTGGCACTACTGGTTCCGGTATGTCAATCACGTGCTCCCTAGAAGGATTCACTTCCTCTTGGGTTTCCTCACACTTTCATCAATGTCATTCCTCACTTCTTCGTTAGCTTGAACCACATTACTTGGAGTTTCATCTTCTTGAACCAACACATCATCATCCACAATTCTTCTTTGATTTGAGGTGGTTTTATCTCCATATCTTCGATTTCTCGTGGTTACGGCCATGGCATGTCCCGTATTGTTCCCACCCTTTGAGTTTACCACCGTATCACTCGGTAGTGCTCCCTTAGGATGAGTGTTTAAAGCTTGCGAGATTTGGCCGAGTTGAACCTCCAAATTGCGGATTGAAGTGTTGTGGGAGGCTAATTGAGCATTGGAGTCAGCATTTTTCTCCATCATTTGCTTGAACATATTTTCAATCCGTCCCATCTCACTATTGGAAGAACTGGAACCTTGATATGGATATGGAGGTGGGTTGCTTGATTGTTGATACATCGGGGGCCTTTGAAAGTTTGACCCCTAATTCCCTTGGTTATTATTGTTCCAACCCCCTTGGTTGTTGTTTCCTCCCAATTCCTTTGATTGTTTCCACTCCAATTGACTTGATTATTGCCTCCCCAATTCCCTTGGTTATTATTGTTCCAACCCCCTTGGGTGTTGTTGCCTCCCCAATTGCTTTGATTGTTGCCACCCCAATTGACTTGATTATTGCCTCCCTAATTGCCTTGGCTACCTTGATTATTCCAATTGCCTTGATTATTGTTATTTCCCCAATTTCCTTGGTTCCTATTATCACCACCCCAATTTCCTTGATGGCCTTGGTTGTTCCAATTTCCTTGATTTCCTTCTGATCTTCATTGTTGTTGATTTTTTCCTTGAGCATTATTTCTTTGACCTTGGTAATTTTTTACATATTGCACTTCTTCTTCTTGCTCATTGTACGAATCACCTTGGTCATACCCATTATCGTCTTGCACATATTGTTCCGGACAGATTTGCCCTTGTTGACCTTTTTGTCGTCTCTTGTTCATCATCATACTCACCCCTTCCATCGCATTTACTTTCTTCGGCCCTTGAACTTGTTAAAGCTGAGCTTTGGCCAATTGGTTCATTGTGGTTGTCAACTCGGCAATAGCTTGCCCATGATCATGTAGCTCCTTGTGTAGGTGAATGACATTTGGGTTACCTTGAGGAACATCGGCCCAACTTTGCCATGCCGACGAAGTATCTGCCATCTCATCCAAAATTTCACAAGCTTCGGCGTAAGGCGTGTTCATGAAGTTCCCATTTTCCAGTTGATTTACCACACATTGATTTGTTGTGTTGATCCCCCTATAGAAGGTTTCTTGGATCATGGCGTCGATCATATCATTATTCGAGAACTCTTTATCCATGGTACGATATATTTCCCAAATTGCATGCAATGGCTTATTGGGCTCTTACTTGAATGCTAGAATCTCATCCCGTAGTGTAGCCATGTGCCCTAGAGAGAAGAATTTGGCAATGAATTTTTCGGCCAACTCATCCCATGTATGGATGGAATGATGGGATAATCTCTCTAACAAGTTCAATGCCTTTCCCCATAGAGAAAAGGGAAATAGCCTCAAATGCAGTGCATCCTCGAAAACATTTGTTTGCCTGCTCCCCCAACAAGTATCGACGAACCCCGTCAGATGCTTGTAAGCATTTTGGCTTGGAGACCCAGTGAAGAAACCATGTTGCTCAAGTAGTGTAAGTATCACGTTGGTGATTTGGAAGTTATCCGCCTAATACGAGGAGGGACTTTAGCACTTGCATAACTCTCATTCGGCAACACCCGGTGCGCTGCCGCTCTTGGTGGAGGTGGGGGGGAGGGACATTATCATGAGGTGGTCGTCCTCGCTTGTCTACTAGAGGTTCATGGAGAACCTCATACCCTTGATAATTGTCCACTTCCTCCCCTAATGGCAAATTTCCGATGGGCTCATTGTTGAGAGTCATTCTCGTACCTATACACAATTCAAAAACAAAATTAGTGACTCGGATGGAAAGAAAGACAAATCACACAAAAACCTAGATATATAGCTAAATTCGTTTAACTCTCCGGCAGCGGCGCCAAAAATTGATCTCGCCCAAACTCACACCACAAATATAGGTAATGAGGCAGTCGATGCAATAATAAAACCCAAGTCGGGGTTGAATACACAGGGAGTTAGAATTGGGATTAGGTATATATTTAGTGTAATTATATGGTATGCCCTAAATTACACTTCCACATTCTTTTTTGTTGTTTCTACTCTACTTTAAGCTACTGATTGCAATTTGAAACTTAGGAGACAATATTTTTTGTTTTGGTTGTTTTACAAATGATAAAAGATCTAGGGTTGCGACTTCCGCCTAGTTGGTTACCTAACGGATTTAGAGCTTTAGGGCATGTTTGGTTGATCAGGATACATTATAGCAATCACACCCAATTACTCACTCATTACCTCTCTGTAGTTTGAGTGACTTTGCCCAATTTGGCTTTCTCAAGTCCAAATGGGTATTTCACAAAGCAAGTAATAAATGCTCTGGTGGGGTCCTACTATCTCTAGGTTCGACCCTTTAATTGGGGCTATCAATTTCTTGAGTTCACCCCAATTCCTAGTTAGCCAAGTTTTCTTAGACTTAGTCGCTCTTTCTCAAGTAGAGACTAAGTCAAATAGCCATGAATCAATGTTTGAAACCATTAATTCTATAAAGAACAAGGCTAAATAACTTATGCCCAATCATAAATAATCCCTAAATCAATAACCTATTGAGTACCCATACTAGGGTTGGGTCAACCCTAGCTAACGGTTTACCTACTCAAAGAAAATGAAGAAATAAAAGAAGAAATTAAGATAGAATTCATAATAATTAATTATGGAAAGAAAATCTAATGTTTAGAAGCTAATCTAGTACAATATTACTCAATACAGTAAAGAAAACGACTCAAGTGCTCTACACTGATACAACTTAACCTAAAAATGACAAAAAGTTCTTCTTATACTAAGCTGAAAATATCTGACAAAAATACCCCTGCGGAGGTTGTGCGGTCGCACAATTCTATGTGCGGTCCGCATATTGAGATTGACTGGCTCTGCGGTCGCATAAAAGTGGGATGCGGCCGCACTTCATCTATTTGCGGACAACACATTTCTGAGTGTGGCCACACGCTTGACTTGGGCTGGGACTTGGGCCTTCTTCTGCGGACCACACATTTGTGAGTACAGGCGCACTTTGGCTCCTGCAGCCGCACAATAATAGGGCGGTCTGCTCAACTACAATCATGGATCTCTGAATCTGATCTTTTTCGGGCCACAAATGCATTTCTCATCCTGCGGTCGCACAATAGTATTGCGGTCCGCACACCATAAACCTCCAAAATGCATGTTCTCTGAAGTTTGTTTTCTGTGGCCGCACTAGAATTGTGTTGTCCGCACTTTGTGAAGAGAATTCATCAGTACTCCTTCAAATTTTGCGGCTGCACACAGTATTGTGTGGTCCGCACTATAGCCCCTTTTGCCTTGTTTTGGTCCTTGTCCAATTTTTACTCCTTTTTTAGTAGATTTTGACTTCTTTGGCTCGTTTCCCAATATTCCTACAGAAAGCATATTTCATTAGTTCTCAGGAATACCTTTAAGCATTTTTTAGCTAAAACGCAAGTAAAAGAAATCAAATAAGTGGTCAAAATTCCTACTTATCAAGTACAACCGACCCATGTACTTAGTAAGTAACAAACCCAACCTTAGGTTAAAAGCACTTACGAGTTAACACAAGGTCACGTCCAATACCAATATCCCACAACAGTTCATAACATCATAATACAAGTAATGAAATAGGTATCTCATAGGTAGAAATTTCTCAGCTCGTTCACAGCTCCAGAAAATATTCATGCTTTTCAAGTATCTCAGTGAAAACCCAAATCTTTTATCGAAAATGCCAAAATTACGCGTAAGTTTGAAAACTGTAATTTTTCCAAATATCCTTTCCACAATAAATAAGATGTTTCATTCTCTTTCCAGATAGCAAATGTGAAGTACCTCTCTATACCCACATATCAATGTGTGTAAAAAGTCATGAATGACGTGATACCATACAACATGATGATAAATTCATCTATATGCCTATATGTCATGTGTGCATGCCATTGCCATGTATCTCAGAGATGAATCATGTACTCACACTCTCAGAGTACTCAATCTCACAGTCTCACAATTTTCACTCATCATGCTCCACCACTCAGTACTGTATATGGCCCATACGGCCCAGGGAAGATCCATCCCGGAATATATATATCACTGACCATCAGCCACTCAATACCGATCAAGGAAGGCCAACCCGGCCCCATGGGGAAGATCCATCTCCAGGTCTATAAATACTTCATACAAGATCCATGTCTAGGGAAGATCCATCCCTCAATATTATCAATCGCGCTCACTGGGCGTGTGTACAGACTCCGGAGGGATTCTTACAACCCAAGCGCTATCATACGCGAGATCCAAGCATAAATCAATATAACATGTTGCGGCGTGCAGCCCGATCCCATAACTGTCACTCATAATCAGGCTCTCATCCTCACTCGGCCATCAATCTCTCCAGTCTCACTCACGGGCTCACAATGTCATGAAACTAGCCCGACAACAATGATATGAAGTACCAATAAACAACAACTGAGATTGAGATATGATATGAATGCATGAATATGACTGAGAATGAAATATCAATGAAATCGGTGAGATGAAAGCAAGAAAAAACCACTATGGGTCCTAATAATATCAGCATAAATTCTAAACATGATATTTAGCATGATTGACAGCTCAATTACTTTTTCACATGGTGAAAACATAGATATCAACAAAATAGGGCCATTTAAAATGCCATGGAAACAACGGAGTCACAATTCACAAGGTGGACGACCACACGCCTGTCACCTAGCATGTGCGTCACCTCAATACCAATCACATAACACGTAATTTGGGGTTTCATACCCTCAGCACTAAGTTTAGAAGAGTTACTTACCTCGAACGAGCCAATACCAATGCCGAGCAAGACAAGAAATGCTCCAAAGATGTATCACGCGCATAGCGACCTCTGAACGGGGCAAAACTAGCCAAAAGCAACTCAAATACATCAAATAAAACCCAAGGGAACAATTCCAAATGATAAAGATCGAATCCTTAATAGAAATCTAATCGGCCAAAAATCTCACCCGGGCCCGCGCCTCGGAACCCAACAGAATCATAAAATCTGACATACCATTCAATTACGAGTCCAACCATGCTAGTTTCACTCAAATCCGACTCGAATTCGATGTTCAAAACTCAAAAATGCATATTAGGAAACTTTAGGCCAAAACCCCTCAATTTATCTTTAAAATTCATCAACCAATTGCCAAAACTGAAGATAGATTCGTAGAATAAGATCAAAACCAAGCGTACAATACCTACCCCAATTCTTGTGATGAAATTTTCTCCAAAAATAGCCTCAATCCGAGTCCCACATCTCAAAATAAGAAAGAAAGACCAAAACCCTCGATTTATAGCTTCTGCCAGCATTTTCGCATATGCGGTTAAAATGTCGCATCTATGAACTCCGCTTCTGCGGATAAAATCTCGCCTCTACAAAGCCCATGGAGGCCGGCCCTTCCGCACCTGCATACATTCTCCGCCTCTACGCACGCGCAGATGTGCCAACCAACTCGCGCTCCTATGCCACTCGCCGCTTCTGAAGCTAATCTTATGCTTATGCGGACGCGCAGATGTGCCCTTACTTCATCTTTTACGATCTTCCTCATCATCTCACACCTTGCTTCTGTGACTCCTCTGTCGCTTTTGCGACCATCGCACCTGCGCAAAACTAGTCGCATGTGCGATCACACCAGAACCAACAGCCTTCAGCAATGCACTATGCAACAAAAATGATCTGAACCTCGTCCAAAACTCATCGTAGCCACTCCGGACTCTGTCCGAATGTACCAACAAGTCCAATAACATAACACGGACCTACTCGAGGCCTCAAATCATACATAAAAACATCAAAACGGTGATTCTCACCTCAAATCAAAATCTATGAACTTTGAAGTTTCAATTTCCAAAACTCGCGCCGAAACATATCAAATCATCCCGGAATGAACCCGAACTTTGTAAACAAGTCCCAAATGACATAAAGAAGCTATTCCAATTCCCGGAACCACAATCTGAATCTGATATCCTCAAAGTCAACTACCAGTCCAACTTATGAACTTTCCAAACCTTCAAATTTCCAATTTTCGCCAATTTGTGCCAAAACTTTCTAGCAACATCCAAATGCAAATCTGGGCATATGCCCGAGTCCAAACTCTCCATATAGACCTACCGAAAATATCAAAACACCGTTCCAGGGTCAAATTCACAAAAAGTCAAACTTAGTCAACTCTTCTATCATAAAAGCTTCAACAATAAAATCCATTCTTCCAAATTGGTTCCGAATAACCTGAAACCAACACCGACTCTTCACATGAGTCATAGTACATCATACGGAGCTACTCATGCCCGTAAACTACCAAACGAAGTGTAAATACTAAAAACGATCGGTCGGGTCAATACATAAATTTAGATGCCCACTTGCTGATTTTCATGATTTTACCGCTACCAAGAATTATAAATTTCTTATTATCACATTGAGGTGGTACTTTATGTTATCGAAATCTATGAAAACATGATGCATATCATAAGACCCAATTTTGATACATCGTTTAGCTGGAATAATTTGGCAAATTCACTTCTGATGATGTCTATAGAAGGACGAATGTGTGTGAATTAACCGATAATTGTCCACTTGCATGTCTGGGCGATCATATCATTGTCTTCTCTGGTGAAATTGACCACTAGCATTCCATTTACTATCTAGAAATGTCTGAGTGGAAATCGAATTTTGTTTCTGATGATTGACTGGTTCCCCAACGCATTTATGTGATTAGGTTGGGAAGATTCTCCTTCTCCATAATTGTGGACCCGAATTAGAGCTATCTGCTGGGATCTATTAATAGGGAGCGCTGGATTTGTTATGGGGGTTGTTGTTGGAAGCAATTTTGGATGAAATTTCTAAGTGGATTGTAAGGGTGGGAATTAATTAATTGGTACGGGATAGAGTGGTGGTGGGTCGGGGGATCGCTATGTCCACCGTGAGTAGCATTCGGTCAGAGATCTTTAATGCTGCCAAGAGTAGGTAACAGTAATATTTTGTTTAGAGAGAGAAATTTCCTATCACGACCCAAAATTATTAAAGATCGTGATGGCGTCTAACATTGTTGTCATGCAAGACAACAATTAAATGATTAACTTCGTTACTCATTTTAGTATTTTTGAAATCATAATTTCCTTCAATTAAATAGTAAGTATAAAATTCACAAAGTAAATGTCAATATATTTACACTACAATATTGAACAACTCATAAGCACACCCAAAACTCGGTGTCACGAGTGCATGAGCATCAACTAAGAAATATAGTAAAATACCACATATGTCCGGGATACAATTAGACAGGAGAGTGTACATAACTCGGATGGACACTTCGTGTGCTGCGGACTCGTAGTATGGGATGCAGCTCACCTAAGTCCACACAATAACTGTGCCTCTGCTCCCACAAGGCCACTAGACATATATGTACCTGCATAAAAATGTGCAGCAAGTATAGTATGAGTATGTAAATCAACGTGAACCCAGTAAGCATCCAGTCTAACCTCGAAGAAGTAGTGACGAGGGGTCGACTCCGACACTTACTATGAGCTAACCATAAAATATCGATATTATAATTAAGCATAGGTTATGTAGAAAGAACTGAAAACTCAAGAACAACAAAATAAATAAATAATTCTTCTACTAATAGGAATTGCCAAAAAGGTTTTCGTCACTTAACAATTTATATTTCAAGCCAATGAAGGAATATCAGTTATTATTAGTTCCAAAGATTTATCTTGCGCAACTCATGCTGAGGTCGTACGAGCCGATCCAACATAAAATATTTAAATTGTGCACTGTCGGGGGTCGAACGGCACGATCCATAGATGCATCTATCTGCTACCGAGGCATTCGGCCCGCTCCACAAGAAGAGAAAATACATTCAAACAACTAATTCAAGATTTAATAAGAGGCAAATATTCAAAGAATTACCAATTCTCATTAACGGTCAAGTAACTGATGCTTATCCTGTTACGATTCCTTCGCCAAGTTTCAATATGATTTAAGAAATTAAATTAACAAGTAGGGTGCAAACATTGCAAGTATAACATTATTTGGGTCCTAGACTACCCGGACATAAGCACAATTAGTAGATGTACTGACTCTCGTCACCTCATGCGTACGTAGCCCCCACAAATAGAGGCACATACTAAATCAATTCACCTATGGGGTTAATTCCCTCTTACAAGGTTAGAAAAGAGACTTACCTCGCT
>ML396517.1:0-10260 GCA_005239525.1 Nicotiana knightiana | reverse complement strand
AAAGAAAGCAAAAGAACTTCTTAAAGTTTCAAGACTAATGAAACAAGCAAGTGTTAGTACAGCCCTTCCTCGAACCCTGGGTGAGCGCGTGATACTCCGTGCACCGGACTACCCTAAGTATATAGTTGCTCATTTTATACCATTCTTAGTACTTGATACATGATTTATCAGCCAAGTGTTTACCTAAGTTTGCACCCAATTAATTTTCAAATGTTACAGATTGTGCAGGGTTAGGTATTTATACTATATTACAGCTATACTTAGAGTTCTAGGGTTAGTTATTATTGTCATTGTCTTGGTCTACGACTGACATAAGAATAACATAAAAGATCATAAGATTAATCTTGAATCGCGCTGGATAGACTCACTAAAGAAGGCGACTAGACCCTCCCTACCGAAAAACTCCATAAATTTCAAAAGTTGATTTAGTCATGGATTGAATAATTACAATGAGCGGCTGATTAAAAGGATAGTCCGGTGCACAAAGTATTTTACATTTATTTAGGGTCCAAAGAAAGGCCGCATCCTAAGGGATGTGATTAATCCCAAACCAACTTTGGATAGACCACTAAAGAAGGCAATTAGACCCTCCCACCGAAAATCTCTCTATAAATTTCAAAAATTGATTTAATCATGGATTGGATATCTACAATGAAAAGGGGAGTCTTGAAGCAATAATAAAGTTGTCTTTGTGTGATCTATAGATCACGACTTTGATCCGTAAAAGCAGTTACTAAAGCTTGCACATTATGGTAGGCAAGGGCGGCTCTAGGATAAGGCAAGTGAAGCTCTTGCCTTAGGCCTCCAAATATTTAAGGTCCCAAAAATATAAAGTACTACTATATCATTATATAATATATGTAATTTATATTTATAATATTATTGATAAAATACTTTAAATTCTAATATTGATTTAACATTTGTTAGATGTAAAATTGAATGAGTTAATAGGATAAAAAAAATTATTCACTAAATTAAATAATATATTTATCTTCTCATCAATTCTACTTTTCTTTCTTTCTTTTTTCATATTTTGTACTATTTTACTTTCTATTTCAAATCAAATTCTCTAAATTAGCTATTCTTTTTTGTCACATTTGATTGATCCACATATGAGTAAGTAAGTTCTTTTATGTCTTATTTTTTTTAACTAAGAAATCCCAAAGACAAGTATCATAAGGTTCAAAACACGATCGATAATAGGCTCAATCCTTTTACCAAATTATTTAATGCTATATTTTTTTTATAAGGAGTTCAATACCATATGAATTACGCATAACCCACATATTATACGTTGTTCTCTCACCACTTTTTTGTCTCAATATTATATGGACTTATGAAAGAAATTTCAGGGTCTTTTAATATATTTTAATTTAAGCCACCAGTTCTGTTGAGCCGCCCTCATTAATGATGAACAATTATTTATAAACCACTGTAAATGAACGTGTTATTCAGCCAACTTCATTCACATTTGGTAACCAAATAACACATTCACTGATTGTCGCCTTATCTTAATTGAGACTCTATAAAATTTGATTGAGAATAGCAGAGGGATGGACATGTGGCTCGATTAGGAGACTAGTAAAGCTTTAATTTAGATCCCTCAAAATTTTTTAATAATGGATTATATGATTTTATTTCAAGTTAGACAATATCAAAGTTCGCAAAAAAAATAAAAAATATTGGACAAAAGAAAGACTATCTACTCTTTAATACTACAAATATTTTAGATCTTTGAATTAAATTACTTAGATCTTCATATTAGTAACTATATTTTCTACAACAATATTAAAGGTGGGAAAATTTCACATAGGAACAACTGGGCTCTCTACTTTTCAATTTTATAGCACATATTTCAATTTACAACCAACTAACCCAAAAATAATAAGCTAATACTCAAAATTCAACTCCAATAGGTTCTCAAAAATTACTATTTAAATTTCTCAAGCTTTTAAGTTAATTTTTGAATCAGTAACCGTGACTCAAATATTAGTTTAACAAGGATAAATACGTGGATTTAAATTCCGAATTTGATTTTGTGAAAAATTTGGGTGGTGAAAATAAGATTTTTAACAAGGATAAATATGTGGATTTAAATTCCGAATTTTATTTTGTGAAAATTTTTGAGTGAGTGTTATTTAGACTTGTTAAAAATAGTATAAGGAGGTTGTATATAAAATTTGAAGTCATTTAATTGAGATTTGAACTGGTTTTGAACAAGAATTGTAACTGAAAATCGTGGAAGAAGTTCGTCTACAGACGCTTGTATAAAGGAGTATAAAAGTGTATAAGATGTGTTTATACACTCATATACACTAGTATACAAGATTATACAAAAAACTGACTTCGTCTTCTTCCTTGCGTCTTTTATGAAATTCAACTCAAATCTAGTCCAAATTACTTCAAATTTAAATTGGGAGCTCTTTTTGANAAGTTTTGATTCCGAATTTTATTTTGTGAAAATTTTTGAGTGAGTGTTATTTAGACTTGTTAAAAATAGTATAAGGAGGTTGTATATAAAATTTGAAGTCATTTAATTGAGATTTGAACTGGTTTTGAACAAGAATTGTAACTGAAAATCGTGGAAGAAGTTCGTCTACAGACGCTTGTATAAAGGAGTATAAAAGTGTATAAGATGTGTTTATACACTCATATACACTAGTATACAAGATTATACAAAAAACTGACTTCGTCTTCTTCCTTGCGTCTTTTATGAAATTCAACTCAAATCTAGTCCAAATTACTTCAAATTTAAATTGGGAGCTCTTTTTGATATTTTCAATCAGTTAGAACAACAGCCAATCCAAACAACTAACAAACTCAAAAAATCCTATTTTCGAAAGCAAAACTTTGAATGACTTTCAATGGTAGACTTCTGCTCTTCAATTTTCTTACATTGAAAACAAGTGACATAGGGGGAGAAATAGTAATGGCGGATGACCCTTGAAGCATATGTAGAAGACGTGAGAAGAAGAGAGAGTAAAACCAATGGTTGTAACAACACAAAATTTCAATTTGCTAGTGCTTTCAAAATATGTACAATATGGGCTAGGTCGGGTAAAGCTTAAAACATGGGCCATTTTTTGTTATGGTGTGAAGTCATGTGTATTTTCTTGTAATTCTCTCTATTGAAAATACATGTGTTACATCTAATTTATTTAAGTTACCTCTTACTAATATAAATGATAATACTACTATGTGAAGTTAAAGGTTTTATCGTTTAAGCATGTTATACTATAAATAACAAGTATGAAAAAATGGCAACACTATCTTTTTTTTCTGCATATGTGCGTGTATATATATTAATAAAAAAGTATAAGGTCCCTTATTAAATTTCGCTTTAGGCCACTAATTTTATAGAGTCGCCATTGATAGTAGGCTGTCTACATACACCTCTTAAGATGCAGTCGTTCCTCGGACATCGTATGCTACAGAATATTTTATGCACCAGACATTTATTTTTTTTGGATGATCTACAATGAGCAGCAGGTTAATTAATTTAATTTTCATATTATAATCAGAGATTCACATGAATGCTCAGCATGTTTATTATGACATGTTCCTTTGATCTCTTTTTTCATTTTTTCTTGCTCTTTTTTATTTCTCCCACTCTTTTGGTATAATCTCATATTCTACGTGTATGGCTATGAGTGTTAATGGCTTTTAGTGTTGCTCACGTCTGTACACTTTGTAATGTTAGGCTGAGAGAAATTCAAGGAGGCTCTTTCATTCTTCACAACAGAAGTAAACTGCATTAACCAAATCAATTCAGAGAGAAAGAAAAAAAAGAAAGAAAGAATTTTGCAACTTCTTTTTCAGCTAACTTCTCTCTCTCTCTCACACACACACACACACTTTTCATCAATCTTGAATCCAAAGAACAGTTCTTTTTACCATCTTTGATCAAGGTCCCAAAAAAAGTTGACAATCCAAGAACAAAAGGATCATAATTGCCTTTTTGTAAATGCCAATGTGATCATATTGGTAATACACATTCTATATTTTGGATCAAGAAAACCTGAATTGAAAAAGAAATATGCCAAGCAAGTTAAAGAAGGCAATTGGTGCAGTAAAAGATCAAACAAGCATTAGCCTTGCAAAAGTTGCAAGCAATACTTCCTCAACCCTTGAAGTTGCTGTGCTCAAAGCCACAACTCATGATGATGTGCCTGTCGATGATCGATATGTTCAAGAAGTCATCAAACTTGTCTCCTCCAACAAAGCTTATGCTGCTGCCTGTGCTCGTGCCATTGGCAAACGTATTGGTAGAACGAGGAATTGGATCGTTGCCCTTAAATCATTGATGCTTGTCCTAAGAATTTTCCAAGATGGTGATCCTTATTTCCCTCGAGAAGTTCTTCATGCCATGAAACGAGGGGCCAAGATTCTCAACCTCTCTAGCTTCCGCGATGATTCCAATTCTAGTCCATGGGATTTCACAGCTTTTGTTCGTACGTTTGCTTTGTATCTTGATGAGCGTTTGGATTGTTTCCTTACTGGTAAGCTTCAAAGAAGGTATAATAATCGCGAAAGAGAAAATTCTAGCAGCCATTATAGGACTAGTATGAGTAGTCGAAGAAGGGGTGATGAGCCCGTTCTTGACATGAAACCAGTAATGCTGCTTGATAAGATCTCGTATTGGCAACGATTGATTGAAAGAGCAATTGCTACAAGGCCAACAGGGGCAGCTAAGACGAATCGTCTTGTCCAAATTGCTTTATATGCTGTTGTTCAAGAAAGTTTTGATCTTTACAAAGATATATCAGATGGGCTTGCTCTTGTTCTTGATAGTTTTTTCCATTTACCATATCAATCATGTGTAAATGCATTCCAAACTTGTGTCAAAGCAGCAAAGCAATTTGAAGAAATTAGTGCATTTTATTCTGTGTGTAAAAGTATTGGAGTTGGCAGGACATCAGAATATCCAAGTGTACAAACTATCTCAGAGGAATTGATTGAAACATTACAAGAATTTCTCAAAGATAAATCTTCATTTCCAGCACACACACAAAGCAAACCACATTTGCTTCTTCAGGGACCTGGTGGATCAACGAGGACGACGAGCAGCAAACGTGATAGTTATGGCGGACAATCTGAATTTTCTTTGGCTACAGAAACAACAGAGCCATACTCGGAGAGGAGTATTAACTCTGGCGTTGATTCGCGTTGCACATCATTAGAAGATCTAATAAGTGCAACCGAAACATGGAAAAGTCCAGCCAATATATCGATTGATTTGGAGGCTTATTCAGATATTCAATTTGAGAAGCAGTTGCATGAGAAGGACGATACAGGGTCTACTCATTCATTGCCTGTGTCAAATTCAATGGTTGATCTTGTATCCTTGCCAGATTGGCAAGGGTATGATGAAGACGACGACAGAAAACAAGAAGAGGATAAACAACAAAAGCAGGAGGCAGTGAAAGATCAAGAAATCAACAAAGAGAAAGCTGCACATCAACAAGAGCATAAACAGAATAATCCATCATTAGATTCTATTTCAGCAAAAGAATGGGAACTCGTGTTAACTGAGGCGATACCCTCAACATCTTTCAACGCGTTCCCTGAACAACCAAAACACGAACATTTGCCGAGAAATGAAGCAAAAGGGTTGTCTACTGAGGCGATAATAACACCATCAGCATCTTTCAACGCGTTCCCAGAACAAGGACAAGAAAACGCGCCAACAAATGAAGCAAAAGGGTCATCATCAGAAGAGGTTTCTTCAAGCAATGGCTGGGAATTGGTACTATTCGAAAACATTCCACAAACACAACCAACACAATCCATGCCTAGTACAACGAACAACGTTAACAGCTTCAACTTCGCCACCTTGGACGAATTGTATAATCAGAATCCAATGCCAATGTTTCCAAATGGTGGCCAAAATTCACAATATACACCTAGTACAAACAACTTTTGGAATGATCAGAATCTGTCCTTGAACTTGCCACCTCCAAATAATGGGCTAAATATGTATACTCAAGATCAAGTTTTGCCAACAGCTCAACACTACAATCCTTTTTTACAAGATACATCAATGGACTTGGCCATGGAACCGGTCACCACTGCCACTGCCATGTACCCGACTATGGCCACTAATGCTCCGTTTACATATCCGATGTCTACTGACATGTTCTCATCATCAACTCCAGCACCTACATTCCTATCAACTCCAACTTTTAGTGCTCAGAATCCAACTTCAGGGGCAGTGCAGAGTACTAGTGTGGAGGATCCATTCGCGACGTTTTCAAGTAGTGATCAGATGTTTAATGGCATCCCAAATGAGCAGAATTTATTGCATGAACAACAGTTATGGTTGCAGAACCAAAACAAGATCATAGCAAAACATATGGCTTGATTTATATACGTGTGTAAAATGAATAAATCTTGTTGTTATGTTTACATTTTTGCTTTTGTTAATTCTCCTTTCTTCCATTATGACTCACATTAATTGCAACATTTTTTGATCAGCTTATTCATTGCATCTAGTTTGTAAAAAAAGGCTCAAAAATCAATCAATTAAAATGTAATCCTCGAAACATTTTAATCAAATTTACTAGTTTAATCAAATGGTTACTTCCAAATACTGTTTTTCAACTTAAATTCTAAAGATTTCTTTTTTCAACTTCAATCAAATATTGTCGAAACACCCTAAATATAAATAGCCCGGTCATAGATATACAATGTTCTATATTAAGGGTGTGTTTCGTGTGGAGTTCAGAAAATGTTTTCCAATTTCTCATATGTGGTTGGTTTCTCTAAGAAAACAAGTTCTATAAAAATCAAGAATTTAACTTTCTTGGTGGGAGTAGAAAAAATAAGTTTCATGAGTGGCATTTCACGATGATTGTCTCCTCCTCAACCCCATGATAAGATACGGACATTGGGCCTAACTCAACCCCAAAAACTAACTTATGAGGTGAGGGTTGCTCAAGTCATATAAGGAGATCAAGATACCCATAACCCACCGATGTGGGACGCAACTCAACACCCTCTCACGCCCAGGCCTGCAATTGGAGCGTGGACAATATAAAATGGGGGTCCAACATCGGTAACAATAAATTGGGATGTGTCTGGCTCTGATACCATGATAAGATATGGACATTGGGTCTAACTCAACCCTAAAAGCTAGCTTATGATATGAGGATTGCCCAAGCCCATATAAGGAGGCAAGATACCCATAACCCACCGATGTGGGGCACAACTCAACACCCCAAACACCCCATCCCATCCTTCACCTGCACCCCCAAAAAAGTTTCCACTATTTTTGATCTATTTCTGGTGCCTATATTTGCAATTCTTGGTGTTGGGCGTTTTTAGAATTTGATAAGACTTCCTGTGTTTTTTGGTTAAATCTTATTTTTCTTATAATTCCTGTTGAACAACTAAATTTATTTAATATTTCAACTAGTAGTTGTACTTGCGCGATGCGCGGAAATATTAATTAAATTAAATTGTGATAGGACTTGTTTAAATATATTAGATCGCATTGTTTTAATAAATTTCAATTTCAGACTTATTTGTCAATATGATATACCCAATAATAAAATATCTATTAAATTAAATGGACTTATATAATCATTGAATAACTTTTTTGTTATATATTTTTATTTTTCTATTATCTAATTTTTAGTATTTTTATATTATTAATAGAAATTTTTATTAGCATATTACTTTGTTTAATATTTTGTCTGCTCGCTTTATTTTTGTAATATAAGAGAAGCTATATATTTTATTAATCTTGAAATATTTTTTAGTTTAAATTTTATTCTGTTGTTGTCAATAATATTATCTGAAATTTAATAAAAAAAAATCTCTATTAAATTAAAGGGACTTATATAATCATCGAATAACTTTTTGTTATGTTTCTTTATTATACTATCCAATATTTACTATAATTGCATTAGTAAAAGAAATTTTTATAGGCATATTACTTTATTTAATATTTTTGTCTACTATTTTTTGCAATATAATAAAAGATATATATATTTTATTACTCTTGAAATTTTTTTTTATTTTAAATTTATTCTAATGTTGTCAATATATTATCTGAATTTTAATGAATAAAATATCTATTAAATTAAAGAGACCTGTATAGTCATTGAATAACTTTTTTGTTCTATGTTTTTTTATTTTACTTATGCTATATTTAGTATTTTTTTTGACAAAACAAAGATAATATATTTAAACATGACGGAATACAGTCAGTTACATTATTCAAAAATCTACAAGCCTTAAGGACATTTATATTGCTCATCATGGCTAAATTGCGGCATACTTCAGTACTAATATTTTTAACCAAATAAACATAACCATTCTTATCCATTGCTAGGTTATTTAACACAAAAGGGGTTGGCTTCCTAAAAAGTTGGTGTTCTTTTGCATGCTTGAGTGCCTCCTTTGCCATCTTATTGTAACGACTCAGTCGGTCGTTCTGTGGTATTAGTCCCGTTATTCTTGTTTCTTCCTTGTCATACATTTTTTACTCCGTTTATGATGTGTTGGGGTCGGTTGGTTCGGGTTCGGAGTAGTCGTGGTGAGAATTGAGACATTTAGTCTCTTAAATTGGACTAATAGTTGAAAAAGTTAACTGGGAGTTGACTTATTGGTAAACGACCTCGGAATGTAGGTTTTATGGCTCAGATAGCTTCGTTAGGTCATTTGGGACTTAGGAGTGTGTTCGGAATGTGGTTTTGAGGTCCGGTGTAAAATTAGGCTTGAATTGACGAAAATCAGTTTTTGGCGATTTTCGGTCGGTAGTGGATAATAGGATATCGGGGTCGGAATGAAATTCCGGGAGTTGGAGCAGGTTCGTAGTGTCATTTTGGACGAGTGTGTAAATTTTCAGGTCATTCGGATGTGTTTTGGTTGGTTTCGGCATCGTTGGTGATTTTCAGAAGTTTTAGGAATCTTAGGCTTGAATCATGGGTTGAATTGGAGTTTCGATGTTATTTTGGGTGTTCCGAGGGTTCGGCTAAGTCCGGGTGATCATTTATGACTTATTTGTATTTTTGGTTGGGGTCTCGAGGGGCTCGGGTTGATTTCGGATAGCCATCAGGGGATTTTAAGTTGGAAAATAGCAGTTGATGCTGCTGGTGCTGATGTTACCGCACCTGCAGATAGGGGACCGCATGTTCGGGTTCACAGAAGCGGACGACTCATCACAGGTGCGGAGTATCGTGGGTTGGAGGAGTTCCGCAGGTGCGAGGTTTTTTACCGCACCTGCGAAGCCGCAGATGCAGAATTTTTTAGCGCAGGTGCGGAGGCTGGGCTTCTAAGTGTTTTCCGCAGGTGTGCACCTGGGACCGCAGGTGCGCGTAAGTGGCCGCAGGTGCGGAACCACTGGACAGGAGGGTATAAATCCCAGCCTTCGCGATTTTTAGCCATTTCTTCAATATTTCATCCGGGATTAAGCTTTGGGAGAGGGTGTTGAAGAGGAAATCAAGAGGACTTCGTTGAGGTAAGATAATTGAACCTAAAACTCATTCCTATGTAATTTTTTGACTGATTTAGGGTTAATTTGGGGGAAAAATCAGTGTTAAATTGGGGGTTAGGGCTTGGATAGTTGGAGACTTTGGCTGAATAATTGAAGGGGAAATTGTGGTACGATTTGGATGTTCTAGGTATGTATAAAATCGTGGGAGAATGAGGATTTCGATTTTGTAATTTTTATCGAGTTCGAAGACGTGGGCTTGGGGTCGGGTTTGGCCAAGTTCGGAATTTGTGCCCAATTGTGATAATTTTCGAATGGGTTTCGTCTTCTTAGCATATTTTGATGTTATTAATCTGATTTTGATAGACTTGGAGCATTTGGAAGCCGATTCGAGGGGAAAAAGCATCGCGAAATAGTTTTCGGGCCGGTTTGAGGTAAGTAACGTTGTAACTCTAGACCTGAGGGTATGAAACTCCGATATTTCACTTTGTTTTGGTAAATGAGGTGACGCACATGCTAGGTGACGATCGTGTGGGAGTGAACCAGTAGGGGTTGTGACTTGGTCCGTCCCGTGGCGACTATTATGCCGCGTATTTGATTTGAAATCATAAGATGTCCTGTATTTTTTGAGGTTTATATTATATTATGGGAAGTATGCCACGTTTGGGGCCTTATGCCGATTTGTTTAGACCCCCAGGGATATTTTTACACTATTCTCACACTATTTTTGACAGAAAACTTGTGAACTCAGTCATGTTTACTACTTGTTGCTAGTTCACTGTTATCACAATGTTTTAGAATACTGTGAGGTATTTGGGGCTGAG